>JAOEGS010017953.1:56116-99691 GCA_025447755.1 Corythornis vintsioides | reverse complement strand
AACAAACAGTACCTGCAAGAAAAAAAAAAAAAAAGACAAAAAAAAGAAGACAAAATTCGACATAAAAAGGCCAAAAAAACCCCCCCCAAAAAAAAACAAAACCAAAAAATAACCCAAAATTCACTGTAATAAAAAAGAACCCCAGACCTCCTCATTGACTCTTGTTGTTCTGGATTAAACCAGAGTTGAACTGAATCAATGAGCAAATCAAATCCATATGGACAAAGCTGCTGAGCATCAAGGAGGAAGAAAAGGAAAGGGGGGGGGGGGGGTAGGGTGATGGCAAATAACAGTGTAAACCCCACAATTGTTACTAGTCTGACAACAAATATAGTTCAGGGATTTTCTTGTTAAGCCAGGGGGATATATAGTGGTTGGTAGAGGATTTCAACCTTTCACGTTTACTTAAAGCTGTCCCCACACTTTGACTAGAAATGGGTGCAAGAAAACTCTCCACGGCCTTCTTTCATGTTGCAGAATTCTTTGGTAAATGTCTCTTTTAGCAGCTATTTGCTTGGATTTTTATTTTCT
Organism: Corythornis vintsioides; assembly: GCA_025447755.1. Taxonomy (NCBI): domain Eukaryota; kingdom Metazoa; phylum Chordata; class Aves; order Coraciiformes; family Alcedinidae; genus Corythornis; species Corythornis vintsioides. The sequence continues at coordinate 99,160 of JAOEGS010017953.1, read as the reverse complement.
CGAGGCTTTCATTTATTTATTTATTTATTTTTCTTGGCTGCTGTGCAAACTTTTCACAGAAAAGCCAGAGAAAAACACTTTCACTCCTGCTGGGTGTTCAACTTACTGGTCTTTTGGCTTCTTTATTTATCTTAAGCATTGTGCTGAGGAGCTGAGCACTTTAGAGCCGTCTAAATGGAAATATCTCTCAACTCTGCAGCCTGTTCTTTCAGTTATACCTTGGTCTGATGGCTCCTGAATGGGCTGTGACATTGCCAGCTTGAACCATGAGGTGGGAAATAGTTCACAGCCTAATTAAAACCCCAGGTTCTGGGCTCTTGGGACCATATGCTATTTAGTTCCCCTTAGAGAAAGGATGTCTACTATAGGGAAAAGCTTGAAAGCACCACCTGAATGCACCCAAGGGGCTGGAAAAGCAGAATGGAAGTAAAAAGAATCTCTAATTCTTTAAAAACTTTAAAATAAAAGGCAACACTACTGAAGAGCTGAGAAATGCTGGTGAGGATGAGCTTGCAGGAATGCCCTAGAGGTGTAATGGGTTGATTGAGATCAAACAATTAACAATAAGGAGTGATGATAAAAATTTAAAGCAATAGAAAATAAATATTTGGCAAGGGAGTGAAATTGTAAGCATACAAATAATCTCTGAATTTTGCATTTTACTATTAAAATTGAGATAATTCCTCTGAGCACAGTAAGAAGAGGAAACCAAAGCTTTGGAAATACGAAGCTGTCGCATTAGATAAGTGACTCATGAGCACAGACTGATTTTCAGAGGCAACTGTATCTGCCTGTGACAGCAACAAAGTGCATTCCACTGGAAAACAGAGCCAGGTAGCTGGATGTCTCAGCACAGACCCTGCTACCAGAGTCAGCCCCTCGTTATAAACAAACTAACAAAAATCTTTGGGTGGAAGTTAATTTCCTGCCCCAGTCACACATGCTGTGCTGAGGTTATGAAGGCAAATATTTATCATTTGATAAGAGGTTATGATCTTCTGACCTTGGAATTAGTTTTGATGGCCAGCAAAGCTGTTGTTACAAGCAGGGAGCCAAACTGGTCCAAAGTTTCCTGTGTAATTTATGTCGGGTTGCTCTGCTTGGTTTGCTGTTGTTTGTGTTTGTTTGGTCTTGTTTCTGGTTTCTTGTTTTATGTTCTACAAAGATCCAGGCTCTAGTGGTTGGTAGCAGCTACAAATCATCTTGCAGAAACTGGCACAGAAGGCTGCCTAGAGAGATTGTGGAGAACCTCTGGAGAGCTTCCAACCCCACCTGGATGTGGAGATCCTGGGCTCCCTACTCTGGGTGACCCTGCTGGAGCAGGGGGATTGAACTAGATGATCTCCAGAGGTCCCTTCCAGTCCCAGCCATTCTGGGATTCTACTCATCAGCTCCAGCTCCAGGTGTCCCCACCCTGAGTGATGGGGAAGGCTGGTGAAAGGCATCCCTGCAAATTTTCTCACCTCGTGGACAGGACAAGGGGAGAAAGAGAGCAAAAGATCATTGCTGTGCATAACAGCCAACCAGGGAGGCAGTCGTGATGCTGCTTGTTTGCTCCTGTGTCTGTTACTACACCCCTGACATTGGGACTGGAGATTTATCATAAAAACTACATCTAGTGGAGTCCCAGAGTCTGCAAAGCCCTGCACAGAACTGTGTCAATTGTTAAATCCTGGCTGCAGAAAGCTGGGCCAGAGCTTTAGAGAGCTTTACTAAATAATTTTCTTTTTATCTCATGAATAAGATTTACTGGCTCCAGTCCCTTTCTGCTCCTTTTCCATGGGTGCTTGGGAAAGGCTCATAGGAGCTCCCCTGACAACCTGCTCTCTACTCCCTCCTGCTCTGCCCTACAGCCTGGTGCTCCTTATCTCCATTCCTCAACAGCTTTATCACCTCTGCCTCCTGGTGAAAGCATTTCTCCTTACAAAGAGGTTTAATTTAGCCCTAAGGTAGAAAGCCCCCACTTTCCAGGTACTCCCCAAACAAGCATTCTCTAGTCCTTTGTTCTTTTATTTTCTCTTTTACTCAGTCCTACTCTTTAAAGATCTTCCTCTGTATTTCCCTCATAAACTGCAAATTCCAGAGATCCTTCTCCTCATTACTCACACATACAGCACACATGGAAACATTCCTCAGCCTCTGAAACTTCATGTATTTGTTCTAGAAATGTGGTCATCACCTTCCTGGGTACAGGCTCCTGGTTTTCCAGGAAGAAAACCTCTAGCAAACATGATGCTCTCTGATAATCTGTGAAGATCCACCTGAGAGCTGCTGTAATGAACAATGCCAGGGGCATCAAAATTCACCTGTGAAAGGTGACCAGAGGGTTATGAACAGATCTACCAGCAAAAAGCCAATTGTTTCTCCTTCATCTGGCAAAGTTCACCCAGGACTAATCTTAGATGAGCAGACCCTGAAAAGTCAGTGCTATTTTTAAGATTTGCTTTGCCCACCTCTTCAACTTTCCTACTTTACAAACCCTGGAGGGTATGGTGAGCTGTGTCCAAACAACATTTAACAAGTTAACCATAACTAGCTGCCAAACAATAAAGACATGCTCTGATCCTTATGCTTCTTCATACCAGACACACATATGCCAAGACTTTTTTGAAGGGAATAACAGTTTGAGGAAACTAATTTCTAACTTTTGTTAACCTGGGGCACCTGTCCCTTCCCCAAACCTTGTGGTATCCACTACTAGCTCCCTTAGAAGCTCCCAGCTCTCAGCATTTGGGGGTTATCATAGTCCACTGGTGCCCATCTCCTCTGCCCCTTCCTCTCAATATATACAGACTGCTGGTGAGGGTCTTTAGAAGCCTCAGTGCCACAAGGTGCTAGAATCCAAGTTAAGACAAATGGAAAAGAATCAGAGCAATTTTTCTGGACATCAAGACCAATACAGAGGGACTTTGGAAAGGGTGGATGGGAGGAGATGTGAAAAGGGAGATGTGCACTAGAAATGGCACCTGAGCACTCTAATCCAGCTGCACTTTGCAGGAACCCATCATTCACAGCCCTGCTGCATGGACCTGCATCAGATCAGGGAACTCCCAGAGAAGGGACCTTGAATTGATGGCTGCTTCCCAAAACCCTCCTAGATAGCTGGCAGGGGCCGTGCTTCCCCTGCCTCGCTGTTCTGCCCCCCTCCCTGTGTCAAGCAGGGTTTGCACCTCACCCATCTTCAAGTGGGCAGCTCAGCTGTTGTGGGAAGTGCCCAGCACCCTGTCAGGCCCTCCCTATTCCACCAGCTCCCCCCTTCCCAGCTCTTTGTGGGCAGCCCAGCTGACTGCGTGACTTTCCACATGCCGGGGGATTCTTCAGATGACATGATGGACATTCCCCCTTTGAACCCTGCCCAAACCCATGCCAGAAAGGCCCGTGATAGATTCCTCGTGCCATCCTGCAAAACAGGCTGAAACGTAGCACCTTCTAACCAAAGCCCAGGGTAAACAATACAGCCTGTACTGAGGTTCATAAACACTCCTCATTATTACAAAGGGCATTTCAAACACGGTGTGCTACAGCTTGACCTTAAAAGCTACAGACAATCCAACGGAGCACAGACGGTTTCAGAAAGTACAATCGCTTCCTGCAATTCTTGGGGCAGTGCAGCCGGAGCCGTGCAAATCCTGTTTTCCCCGCATTGTTTCCTGCATGTGAATATCATCAGTCTAGGGGGGCTCGTAACCATGGCACTCGTTAAAACAGGAGCGGGGAGAGCGCTGAGAAAGGCATCCAGGATTGCAAGGATTTGGCCGGGCAAGGCGGAGGTGCCAGGCACCGCTTCAGAAGATCAAACGAGCAGCAGGCACACCAAAAAAGGAATAGCTACTGGGCAGAAGTGCTGTCAGACACCAGGTTAGGGCAAGAAAGATGGTGGGAATGTCTCGAGCCCCTCACCACTCAGTAGGAGCAGAGCTTGTCTTTTGGGAAAGACTTTGCCCCTGACTGAGGATCCACACGTTATCATAGGAATGCCTGGGTTGGAAGGGAGCTCCAGAGCTCATCCAGCCCAACCCCTGCTGAGAGCAGGGACATCTGCAACTAGAGCAGGGTGCTCAGAGCCTCCTCAAGCCCCACCTGGAATGTCTCCAGGGATGGGGCCTCCACCACCAACCTGGGCAACCTGTTCCAGTGTCCACCACTCTGCTGGGAAAGAACTTCTTTAGTTCTCATCTCAGTCCACACCTTTCCCATTTCAAACCATTGCCCCTTGGCCTTTCACTCCAGACCTTTGAATCAGCTCCCTTCAGTCACTAGAAGGTGCTCTAAGGTCTCCCCAGAGCCTTCTCCAGTCTGAACAATCCCAGCTCCCTGAGCCTGTCCTGGGATCAGAGCTTTTCCAGCCCCCTGAACATCTCTGTGGCCTCCTCTGGCCCCGCTCCATCAGGTCCATGTCCTTCCTGAGCTGGGCTCACTGCAGCATCTGGGCAAAGTAAGACCAGATCTGCAGGAGGTGCAGAGGTTGAGGAGGAACACACCTCTCTCCCCACCACTCTGTTCCTTGATCACCTCTCCATGTCCTTGCAGATAGGAAAAGAAAAAACACTGGATGACCGCAGACTGACAAGGTAACTGCAGGTAGAGCCTGTGCAGTACAACCAGTTTGTGCTCTGGATAATTAACGACTCTCTAATACATTTAATGAGCACTGGGGTTATCATGTCTCCAGACAACACAAAGACAGCACCTGCCTGGATTATTCAGGACTGCCAGACCTTTCCAGTATTACATTTTTACATATAAGTGCAAGCAATTACACACTTAATGAACAAGAAAAGATAATGAGCTGACCACGAGGCATCTGGCCACTGTCAAATGCTTGGATGCTTTGTAGTCTCTGCTGGGTTTGGGAACTAAAGCATCAGCAATATTCTGTTTAATACTGGAAGGTACCTGGGTCAAAAAGATGTTGGAGGTGAAATTACTCCATAAAAGGCTAAATTTACAGACTCCTGCATCCCATGATGAAGCCAAAAGCATGGAGCCTGATCTTGGCTTGCAAGGCAGCACCTGCAGACAGTGACCCAGGCAGAGATTACTGCAAGTCTCAAGGCAAGTCAAGGCTTGCTGATGAGGAAATTTTATATGAGTAATCAATCGAATAGGACAGGACATAGTTCATCATGCTCTGAGAATATTACTGCATAAAAAGTGGTTCCAAGAAGGAAGGGTGGTTGTTTGGGGTAGGATTGAGGTGTTTTAGTGCTGGTGCCACTCAGCAAGCAGGAATTGAATGCAAGCTTTAAAATGTAAGGCGAGGGGAATGACAATGGCCACCAAACAGTCACATTCATGAAAGAGTAAAAATCACGAAGCAAACACCAGCTTCTGGGAACAAACATCAACAGCATCACAGAAGTGGTAAGCTGGGTCTCTAGGCAAGAAATTCTGGAGGAATGAAGTGAAGAAAAGTTGCTTTACAAGACTCTATTTGGACATCCACAAAGCAGTCTGGTTTATCTGAAGAGCAACAGGAGAGCAGCAGCTTGTGGAAGGCTGCCATGCCAATGGTATTGATGTCAAAGTGGAAGTGCAGCCTTATATTGCCAAATTAACAGAGAGGAAAAGCACAGGCATGTAAAGGCAAAAGGAATAACAACTAGCAAGAGCTCCCAGATGTCCAGAAGCAACCAGACAACACAGAGGAGAAATAACTTATTGGATAAAGAGGAGAAATAGTGAGTGACATGGAGCAGGCTGTTCCTGTCTTTGTAAAAAAAAAACCAAAACACTGTGAAATTGATTTAGCAGGTGAGAAGTATAAAGGCCAAAAGAGGAAAAAGAATTGCTCAAATGGTTTTTAGATAAGATAAATGCTTTCAAGTTCATGAGGCCTGATGAAATTCACACTAGTGTAATTAAGGAACTAATCAAAGCAGACTGAGCTATTAGCCATTAACTGCAAGAATACAAGGTTTAAAGAGGATGTCCCAGAGGGCTGGAAAAGGCAGAGAAAGGACCTACCTTTCTAGAAAGGAAAAAGGAGGAGCCAGAAAATTCAGCACTAATCTGCCTGAATTTGATAAATGGGAAGATAACAGAATAAATAATGAAATAAGCAAGTTCTAATCCCAAGAGAACAATATGTTGATCCATATCAACCCATGTGGGGTTTTTGGGTTGGGTGGCTTTTTTTTTTTTTAAAGAACAAGGCATATCAGACCAATTCTTCTGCTGGGTAAGTAGCCCAGCAACTAAGAAAGAGGCAGGATGCCATTTCCTCACACAATATCTGAGAAGCAAAAGAGGAAAACATGATCTTGGTGAAGTCACATTGGTTTGAATGTGCCATGGAGTGAAAAACTGCATTTGGAGACCAGTTATCAGTTATTTGCTGTCAGAGCAGGATGACATTTAAGAAAGTCCTTTGTGCATTTATCCCAGTCTGCTCTGTTCACCTTCTTCATCACAGGCAGGGACTGCCAGGGAGCTCAGCACTTACAGCACTGGCTACAAAGCTTGTGAATGACCCCAAGTGGAGAAGGGATTCAGATCAGGAAGATGAAAATCTAGCAGAGGTGAGGAATTTGTGAATGCACAAATAAAATAGCTGGAATAAGCAGAGAAGTGACAGCACCCCAAGAAAGTGATGCTGGGGTTCCAGAGGACCAGAAACTCAGTCTGCACACAGAAAAGAGGATGAATCTTTGTTGTTGTTGTTAGTAGGAAGGCTGGATGTGAAACAAAGCAATCAGCTTGATCTGTATGACACTGCTGGGACATCAGCTTGCCTCCCTACTTAGGATGAGATCACTGCACTGGTGAGTCCAGCAGAGAGCAATGGGGATGATATTCCATGTGAAAAGCCCATTATTCAGGCAAAAACTGATGAAGTATCTTTGGTGCAGAAGCAGGAGCAGGGGAGAACAAGAGAGGAGCTGCTATCAGTCTTGCAGCATAAGAGTGTTACACAAGAAACACACCTTAGCTGTCTGCATTAAGGAGAATTTGATTTACTTTGCACAAAGAAGATTGGAGTTAGCTGCTTAGAAAACAAAACAAACCCTAAACTTTATTATTCAAAGGATAGCTGGAACAAGCTGTGGGAGGGGGAGGTACAAACCCTGTCACTGGAGGGCTGTTAGAGAAACAGCTGTCATGATTGCTCTAGGTCCCATCTCTTGAGGTCCCTTCTAGCAGAGTAATTAAGCTTCTTTTCAGCATTAGGCATGTAAGCAACTTGAAAAATAGGCAGCATTCTGAGTAGAGCACATTGCTTAATTGCTTTGCTGGTCTGAGCTCCAAGGTCTTTCTGGTAGGTGTTAATTTATTCCAAAAATTCTCTCTAGCAACTATTCCCCAAAGCACACTGACACCTGCAAGAAAAAATAAAAGCAGCATTCTTCTGTTTCCAAGCTGCAACATTCCTTTCAGACCATCCTGCCTTCGTCTGATAGTACTAATAAAAGATTTTCTGTTTGAAACTTTCTTTACCAACCCAAATTATTTCCTTGTGTGCTGTTGATACAGGAGAAACATGAGGTCATGGAAACCAATGAGATGAATCATATCTGTAAAGTGTTAGGGATACAAAGTGGGTCATATTTAGAATTAATTCAAAAATAGATATGATACACAGATATCACACAGATATCACACACTAAACCTTGAATAGCTGGGAAACCTCTTGTTTTACAGCAGCAGAACTGTTTAGTTCTTAGTAGATCTCTGGGTTTAACCTCACTGAGCTTTGACAAAGGAGGGCAAAAACACCTTTGAGGAGCTGAGATGTACTGAGATTTAACTGCCTTTCCCCAAACTATGCAACCTCCTCCAAACCCCATCAGCACACAGCTGGTGACTGCAATGGGGAGGTTGAAGATGCCAAGTACAGCTCAAGTACCAACAAATCCTCACCTTTCTGTTGCTGGGAGGCGTGTGTGTAACACGGTGCTGTCCGGGAGTATCGGTCATGATTCAAGTCTTCCCACTCCGGGCTAGGCATGCAAACATACAACAAAGGAAGGAGCTCTGCCTAAAGCTTTCCAAGCTGAGTGCAAGATGAAATACCACAGGTGGATGAAAGGAAGGCAGGGAGGAACAAAAGGAAACCATGAGTCAGGTTGTGCTATTATCTGAGAAATGCTGCTGCTTACAGAGATGAATTTTAGCCCTTAAGAGGCTGTTTGTGGAATAGGAAGATAAATGGTCATCCTGCTTTTAAGATTTTTTTTTTCATTTGGTGAGTTTTGGGGGAGGAAACTCCAGGGTTGGAATTGCCAAAAGAAGCTCCCATGCCAGAAAGCCAAGCAGTGGGGTGTTGGGGTGCTTACACTGCCAGCAAGAATCATAGAATGCTAGGGGTTGGAAAGGACCTAAAAAGATCATCTAGTCCAACCCCCCAAGAAGCCTTGTTTCAACACCTTTCTACAAAGCTGGTGGCAAAGGGACTTCAAACTGAAGCCACAACAGGGCATGAGGTTAAGCTGAGTCTGGCTGGGCTTGGGCATCCCAGAAAACCCCAACAAAGAAGGTGGAAGCAGTGGATTGGGGGGAAGGAGTTGTTCAGTTCAGCCCCACTCATTGCTGCCAAGCTTCTTCCAGACCCAGATCTATCAGAGGCTTCTGCCACCCATTAGTTTGGCTGGAGATGGTGGTGGATGCCACCAGCCCCTCAGGGAGCTGGGCACTCCCATGGCTTCTCCCTCCTTCACTGGGAAATGGGTGAAAGGTGAGAGAAAGATTCATGGTAATGAGGGTTCCAACTACAAGCTGGCTCCTGTGTAAGATTTGCTGGCCATTAGTGGGGGACTCTTCACTTTCTTTTGTTGGTACAACCAAAAATTACCACTTTTCTTGAGAATATTTTGATGGCAGCACAAAAGCTCTGATTTTTGAGTTTGCTTTCTATAAAGCTTGAAACTGTAATGAAAAGATGCTTGGGTTTTCCTAGTTTCCTGCAGATATACTGAAATCCAAGCTGCTTTTTTTAGCAGTTGCCCTTTCACTATGAACTTTCAGATATGCCACTTCACTAACAGGATTTCTCCTTGCAAAGCTGAAGTGCTTCAGTTCTGATAAAGTCCCATCATTAATCTTTAACTACAGAGCATATGAATCACTAATTTCTTAAAATATTTCTGTCAAGCCATTCATTTTTAAATTTCAAAGATACCTAAAGTTTTCCAGCTTTCCTACTGACATCTAAATGGGTATTTTCCCAGCAGATCCTCCCCTCTAAGCACAATTTCTCACATGCCAGGCAGTCTCAGTTTAAGATTAATCCTTTAATCATTTCACTGATGAAAAATCCAACAACACATCATTAAATCTCTGGCACATATTAGTTAATATTTCCTTATCAGTAATATTTACTATTTATTCTAGAGTAAATACACTGCTGAAGCACCCAGACAGCAATAAACAAGCTGGTTGGAGGTTGTCCTGTAGACCACTTGCTAACAACTCTCCCAGAACACCCCACTGAACTTTAAATTTATCCCTCTGAGGAGCCCTCCTTTCCCCTGCCACCAAGGGCCAGAGAATCTAAGTGCATCTCCTGGCCAATTTCAGTTGTGCCAGTGGGTGGCATTTGCCAGTCCCATCAGTGGAGAGGCACAGGTTGCATGTCATGGCTCTGCAGATGTTCTCAGGCCTCAGCTTACCCTGGCCCAGCAGCCTGGGGTGTGGACACAAGCAGTGTCAGTGCTTCATTAGCACAAATGAAGTATTCAAAGACACAACAACACTGATACCAAAATATTCTTAGTATACTTTTGAAATTCTTTTTTTTTTTTTTCCCCTACTGGAAAAAAATGATAAAGAATTCCAAGACTGATCTACTGTGATCCTTGAAGGACAAGTGAAAAGAATGCTATAATTGGAGATGACAGGGAAGATTAAAAAACAAAAAGGGGGTGTTTCCTTGGAAAAGGCAGCAGATTAAAACTGAAGCTTTCCTTAGAGACCTATTGTTTTTTTTGCTCGCTTTTCAATGAGAAATACAGAAAAACATGATTTTTTTTTTTCCTTGGGTGCAGAAAAGGACCTCTAGCCCAGGGAGACACACCCCAGAACCAGGGGGCTGGTGGTAGGAGTGCTCTTCCTCTTCCAGATTACAGCCCACTTCCCAAGGGAATAGCCACAAGCCTGAGCTGTTGGCTACAGTGTAGTATGTATTTTAATTCCTTTCTTCCACCACCTTATTATTATTATTTTATTTTTGGCAAAAACAATTGGGAGAGCCTTGGTTTCCTTGCACTTTAACACAAGCGTCAACACCTTGGCATATTTTTGCAAAATGGAATTCTTGCCACCCACCCAGGCCTACAATCACCACCCTGAGGTTTCCTCAGACACCTATTTTACCAGCAAGCCTAGAAAAAAAAAGATTAATTAAAATATACGTGCCTGCAAAGGAAAGTTGGCACCATCATGCCTTGAAACTCAGTTTTGCAGGGAGGCAACTCTTGGGCAGAAGAAACTGTGAATCCCTGGTCCTAAAGGTCTCACCCTGGTCAGCTCCCTGTGAATTCAGTGCAGTGGTTGAGTAAACAACCCTGCACCAGAGATGGTACAGGAGAGGTAACTGGGCAGTGTGACCAGTGAAGACTGGGAGATCACACACAGACATAATGGTTATTCTCCAGCAAGACCCATGATGAGCTGCAACCCTCCTGTTTGCAGATACCAATCTTCTGCCTCGCTTTCAGGAAACGTTTAGGTGAGGGGCACAGTTGTCTGCAGCCACAGCTCCTCGTCAAAAGCCTCATTTATTCAACTTTTTGGGTTCTGGATGCTAAATGAGAGCCTCTCCCCTGCCCCTTGCTGTGATGCTGGGCTTTCATCCCTGGCATTGGGATGCAGCCCCCATCCAGCGAGGCTGATGGACACCCAGGGACACATGCACTCTCCTTTCAAGGATTCCTTTTATTGTTCTTCTCCCCCCACCCCTTTTTTTTTTTTGCCTTTTGTTATTCTCTCCACATAACTGAGGAGTCCTTCAGACAGAGCCTGCCGGAAAAGCCAAGCCACATTCAAATGCTCTCTTTTCATTGTTCCCAGAAGATTAATGACACGTAGGCCAACGGGCCTGTAGCCTTGTTCCCGTAACCTGCATGCCAAGGGGGAACAAATGAAAGCGTGTCACTGGAATTTCCACTCAGCCTGTCTCGACAGCACACGAAAAGTTAGGACAAATCCAATTACAACTGCAGAATACAACAAAGAAGTTCTCTTCTCCTTTCCAAGCAAACAAACAGAAGGGCCCGATTTCATTGGTGAAGCCAGGCAGTGCCAGCTGTGTACCAACATCTGGCTGGAGGCTACCTTTTCGTGCCTACACTAAGCTCCAGTCAACAGTGAGGATCTGGTGGACTTAGAAGTTGTTTTTTCAAGCCAATCTGTGACCAGCTCCTGTAACCCAGCCACAGAGAGCCCCCCACCCCAAGAGCTGGTGGCAGAGTGTTTGCCTCAGATACCAGCAAGGTAGCCAGAGCCTGTTGGCAGATTAATTGCTGAGCAGAGGCCTGTCACTCAGAGCCACGGGTGTCCCCCCAGGCGAGGTGGCTTCTTCATTCCAGGCTGCCAGCTCTGGAGAAAGGCAGTCACTCACTTTGAAGGGTGTCAGCAGGTTGCATGCCTCAAAAAGTAAGTGTTAAATAAATATGCAAGTCCAGGGGCAGTGTTTTGTTGTCTGACTCTCTCTCCCAAAACTCTCCCTGTGCTTCTTGAGTTGCTAGTTTGGAGAAAGAAAACAGGATCATGGAATCACAGAGAGGTTTGGGTTGGAAGGGACCTTTAAGTCATCTAGTCCAACCCCCCTGCACTGAGCAGGGATTGAGGAGACCTGGGGCAATGGCAAAGGCATCAGGTAAAGCCAGCAGACTAAGATGAAGCATTAAACACTAAGGAGCCTGGGAGATGAAGGAAAGATGGGTGCAGTCCCTGGAGCAAACCACAGAGCCAAAGTGTCCCTGGCAGTACAGCTGGGATGGTGCCAAAGCAGGTACCCTCCCCAGGGGGAGCAGAGAACCCACCAAGCCCCTGCTCTCTCCACAGCTAAGCTACAACTAGAATACAAAAAGCTATGTCCTACCCAGAGCAGACAGAAACTTCTCTCTTTTCTTTTAGAAGGGTAAGATTTGGATTGCTATTTCCTCATGCTTTCTGACTAGCCCATCTCATCTTTTCCCCTGTGAAGATGGCTTTGGATAGGGAATCCAGCCTCCATCTGAAGAACAAAGAAACCTCCACTACAGCTGAGCTCTGCTTCTGCCAAGGAGACTCAGGTAGTCCCTGGTATGAAAAGCAGCTGCTGGCCTCTAAGGTGTGCCTCAGAAATCCCTCCTGCAGAAATCCCAAGCTTCATAACTGACCTGAGGCACTGAGAGCAAGGTTTGCTGTTTGTTTCTCCATTAAGTAATGCTTACTAAATATGAGGAGTGAAATGCACCAATCTTGGGCACAGCCAATAATTATCCTGCTCCAAAACTGACCAGCCAGTCAGAGATGAAGCATGCAGGAGAATGCCTTCATCCCCTGGTTCCATAAACTACCACTCCTTACCTTGGATTTGCAACACTACACAGCTGTAAGTAAACCTAATAACAACTCAACAGCTTTTTCTGTATTCCAGTCTATTTTTTTAAATGTTTTTTTTTTTTCTTTAAAGATATTTTTTCCAGACTTGTCATCTACATTAATCCTCCAAGTTCCTTTTTTTGGTTTTTAACTATGGTGTTCACTAACAAAAAGCCTAAAAATCACACCCACAATATAGCTAGTTTTGGGTCATGTAAAGAATTGGTAGTTAAGAAGATCTATGCTGACAAAAGACTTAAACTAAGGTCTGAAGTACAGACCCAGAGCTTAAGGAAATCAGTTTTCTTACTTCCACTATGTTTGCTTCTAGGGAAACTGGTGAAAAAAAAGCCAACCCAGAACAGCAAGCAAAGCAATGTCTGTTTGTAGTGGCTGAGAAACATCTGTCAAAAGCCAAATATTTTTGGACATGGGTGCCCATGGGCAAATGTTATCTCCCAGATCAGAACAGGTAACTGAGTTTTGCAAGGTTGCAGCATCAGCAATGGTTGCTGCAGTCAAGCAACACCCAACACCTGAAAACATCAAACCCACAGTTTCCATCCACTGCTGACCAGTGACAGAAGAGCCAGGCAAGTCAATTAGCAAAATAAAAATCAATATTAGCAAAATATTAAAATATCAGTTAGCATCCTTGCCTTGACCCCTACATGTACAGTTCCTTTCTGGTTACCTCTGGCCAGGATGGATGGATGGGCCAAGGGTATGAGGTTCAAAAAAGCCAAGTGCCAGGTCCTGCACTTGGATCACAACAACCCCTGCAATGCTACAGGCTCAGGGCAGAGCAGCTGGGAACTCCCTGGTACAACAGGACCTGAGGGGGTTGGTCAAGAGCCAGCTGAAGATAAACCAGTATGTGCCAAGGTGGTCACCAGCACCCTGACTTGGATCAGGTAACGGTTGGACTTGCTGATCTTAAAGCCAAAGCAGTTCTATGATTCTATATTTCCCTTCTTTTTATTGCCTGTGATAAGACCCCACTAATCAAACGAGGTGGGGTTTCTCTTGCCATAACTGCAACTGGCAGTTCTGGCCATCAGAGCAGCCTGTCTGTGCTCAGCTCCTGTCCCAGGGAGACCACAGCACTGTCTCATGTGCTGCTGATGCCAAAGGATGCAGAAGTGCAGTGGTCTGACACCCATTTATTCTACTTTTTTAATGAGGAAGGTTTGTGATTTAAGGAAGCATCCAGTCTGGCTTTAGAAATTACCAGTGAGGAGAAGGCATTTTGCAAGAAGAGCTGTTTGTTCCAAAAGGCAGCGTGGGGAATATTATGCACCTCTACGTGTGTGGGAGGCAGGCACACCACACACAACAAGGAATCCAGCCACAGCACTTCATCGCTTTGGTACACATGAAATGTAAGCTGGCAGGCTAGCAAAACACAGACAGACAGCAGTAAATACAAAGTTGCTGGTTTTAGGATGTTACTGGCCTTTATCCACTGCTGATTTGTAAGTCTCTCCACCACATGCTGCCTCAATAGTAGCATTTCCAGCCCTCTGCTTTCCCCCACTCTGAACAACAGGCATCCAGAGCAGGTGAGCAAACACTGAACACATGTGACACCATCCCCACGTGTCATTTACCACCAAAACCAGCACCAACACACACCCCAGCGTGTTAAAGTCCACACTGGGATTTAATTATTATTATTTTTTGTATACTTTTCCTCTCCCTGAAGGTCTCCAAGCATGTTCCTGTGGTTATTGTTCTCAGGACCATGCGAGGGCAGTGCCCCAGAGGGGCCGGGCTGGAGCCCAGCATGATCCACACCCACATTCCTCTCCGGTGGGGGACGGATGTCTCCTCACAGCCTCTATTTGCACAACTTACTGTATATTTCCATAGAAGGACAATGAGCATCTACCTAAGCACCAGAAACCTCCCAGATTTCCAATGCTGTTCCACACGCGCCCCAAACCCGGCCTTTACAAAACACAGAAATTCCCTGCGTGCTTCTCTTCTGAGGTTTTGTAGGGGATTTTTTTGGTAACTTATTTTTTCTTCCTTTAAGCAACAGAGTCATTGCATGAGTAATATTGTCCCGTGTGTTTTCGTTGTCATTCATTTCTGCTTCCTATGATTTGCTTATCAGAGAACCTTCCAGAGCTCTGGAATAGGGTTTGCTCGCCAAGCGCCTCTCTCACACTTGAGCAGTGTCTCAAGTTTAGTGAAAAAGCCACAGAAGTTGTCAGTTTCAGATGGAAAGGAGATTCACTAGATGCTTAAGCATATTTGAATTTTAAAAGATTAGAGTGGTCCTGCTGGTACCTTGAGGTACCAGCAGCCAAGCTCCTGCTTTAAAAGCACAAGTTCATCTCATTACAGGTTTAGCACAAAGATCAGCTGAGGCAAGGTAATGGTGGCTTTGTATCTGCCTTGATGGTGTGAGGGTAGGAGGCTGGAAAAGTTTATAGGTAGACTCAAAAACTTTCATTAGACCAACAGGTACAGCAGGAGACAAAGCAAACAAGCTTTGGGGCACAGCAGGGTTGATAAGATCCTGTGTTCTTACATTTTTCTACCTAATGCTACTTGCTTCTTTAAAGAAGGAAGTGTTTGAGAACTTCACAGGTACAGATGAAAGTCTGAGAGCAGAAAGGGAGAGGAGTGTAACTGTGGGACCCTGCTGACCTCAGCTGGCTGTCTCTGAAAGCAACTTCCTCACCCTGGTACATATTCAATTTTCTTCTCGTTGAAGAAAAAAGTCAGTTCTGCTCTTTGTACAAGCACAGCTACCTAGGGAGGGAGATTTATGTCACCTCACATGAGCCATCTCAGTGCTAGGCATCTGGCATGACCTAGTGTGTCTGGGCTCCTGCTGCAGTCAGTGGGAAGAGATGAGCTCTTTCAAGGATGATTCAACCCCTTTCACGACAGATATCAGAGATAAGAGGGATGAATCACCCAACAGACAGGCTTCACTCTCTGCTGAATGCAGAGGGACTCTGGATGACTAGACTTAGTCTTAAGTAGCTAAAATTAGATGAGGTGAATCATGCCCAAAGGTGATTTTTCTATGCTAGAAGCATCAACATCACCCACCCAGTAAAATTAGCGAGGCAGCAACATCTGTCAGTGTAAACCTGGCCCCTGTCTTTGCAGGAATCTGTCATCTGCCAAACATCCAATTCCTCCGACAAATCCCCTCCCATTCCAGGGTCCGTTGTACCCACAATTGCTCTGCACATATTCAACACCCCAGAAACCTCTGCTGCCCATTCCCCATCTCCTTTCTCTCATCAACATGGGCCTGAACCCCCAGGAAGAGAAAAATCCTCATTTTCTAAACATGAGGCTAAGATCTCTCAGAACATCAAGAGAATAGACACTCAGATTTCACATCTTCAATGCATCAAAGCTGAGGCTTAAACTTTTAGTATAGAGGCTTAGTGTTTAAGCCACCAAATCAGGAAGAGATCCCAGTAAACCAGTACAGTTGCTCTTGTAACAACCAGCACCAACATTTATTGGATGTGTATATGGGAGAACCACAAAGAACTGCCTCTGCACCAACATGTAATACAAAATACACTTCATCCCATTAAAACATGAGATCATTAAAAGGTTTCATGCTAAACAGCCCTCCTCAAACCACCTTTTCTAGCATTAAGTAGTAGGATCTACAAATCAGCAGCATCAAATGTTCCTCAGCCCTTTCTGAAACTTCATAGATTCCTGACCTCAGTGACAGCCTGCAGTAATTAATTTCATAGTTGAATTATATCATGCTGGGGAAAAAAAGAGTTCCTTTTCTCAGCATTGAACTTGCTACCTTTTAGCTTCTTCCCCCTGTCCTTGGACAGCAGCTGGGGCATGTTAGGAATTTCCCAGGCAAGAGGACTGGAAAAGGGCAATTCAGAGTGAAAACCTCTTTGGGAAATGGGTCTGTTTGACAACCTTCTGATAAAGCACAAACAGGACTTGGGCCTGGAGGTGTTTCCTGTTGGGTTGCAGGGGTCCCTGCTCCAGGGCAGGTTATTGCTGGGCTGGCTGAGGATGCCTCCCTCCTCTGGATTTCTTGGAACTTCAATATGACTCCTCGAAGGAGCTTTAAAATTTTCCTGAACCATGCGGTGTAGTTCTGAAATTTTCATGGAATTGCCTTTTAGCAGGAAATTTGGAAAACATTTAATTCCCCCCTTCCCCAAAGAGCGCAGCATTTCCTTCCTACCAAAAATCAGCAACTTTTGGCCCAGTGACTTCACATTCAGTCCTTTTACTTTCCAGTTTTAAGGAAGCATTTGCACCTTTTCAACCTCTTCCTTCCTCAGGGTTTGCAGACAGCCCTCAGCTTTCTTTGTTTCCTGAGAAATTCCCCCAAATCGGCAATGTCTGTTCCAAGCAGCAAAACTCTCACTGCCTTTCCTGGGGGACCAAATCAGTATTTCCCACATAAACATTGGATGATCACCACCTGAATAATTGCACACCAATACCTGTCACCCAACAAAACACCTTGGTGCATGACACACAGTATTTAGCAGTACTTCAAAGTCTTACTACTTTGCTTTCGGTGCATCTCTGGCACATAACTGCAGCTCTCTGAAGAGCTTTTCCCAAGCCTAGAAAAAAAATGACTCTCCACATTAGAAATGCAGACCCCTTCTCTTTGCAAGAAAGAGAATTTCAAGATCTCTGTCTGGGCTGAGAGAGAATGGACCTGAAGGCACATTTTCTGTTATTTCCTTTAAAGGTTCATTTTAACCTAGTGTGGGCCTATTGCTATAAGATGAAAACATAAGAATTCCCACGCAGAACAAACAGAAAGGGCCAAAAGGTCTTCTAATGGACATTTTCCTTTGGTATCCTGCTTCTGAATCATATTGATGTTGCAGTAACACATATTTCAGACCAAAGAAAAAAAAAAAGGAGGAAAAAATTCCCAAACCCTGACATCATGAGCTACACAAACCAGCATGGTAAATTCATGCTTCTCATACCCTTCATATTTTTCATATTATTCTCTCTCATTCCACTGTAGGGAGGATAAACCAAACCAGAAATAGGTGCTGATATGTTGGGTTTTTTTTTCACGTGTGAAACTGGTGCTGGTGAATGTGCAGCCACTGTGTTAACATCATCTGCTGCAGTGCACAGTCCACGTCACCACCCTGGAGATGGAGTGAGGTGAAAAGGTTTGTTTACTGGCAGCAGACATACCAATAGTAAAGTTGGTGCAAGGATGACTGACCTGTGACAGACGTGGGCAGCTCAAGGCAACTTTTCCTGCTGCAGTTTGAAACTCCCAAACTTGGAAGCTCTGGGAGCTGCAGCTGTGGCTGATGGCCCATCTCTTCTCTATTTCCCCATATCTTTTCTATTTCATGGTACTTTGTGCAACTTGACCTCTGGGAAGTGTTGGGCTGGCAAACAATCCTCACTCCCTGCCACATCTCTGTGAAGCTGGGCAGAGGCACAGGGAGCTCACCACCATGTGCCATCACAGCCAACCATCACAAGTCCACAAGAGTTACTTTCTGCTTCTCTTGAACTATTTATAGACAGCCAGGCTTGGAAAAACACAAGCTGGGTCATCCACTCCAGTCGCCCACATTACAAAGATTATTTCCTTACTTCATTCTTGCTATTGTCTTACCCTATCTAGTCTCACCCACCCATGTCATTGCCTCTGCTACAGTTTGACAGTCTATTCCAGGCGTGCTCGAGGTTATGATTTTTTTTTTTCCTTTTCTTTCTGTCTAGCCTGATTCTTTTCCATTTTTAATTTTAGGCCAAACTCTGTTCAGCCACTTTCTAGATAATCCAGATAACCCTCTTCCTTTCTTTCATGCAATTTCCTTTCACTTATTTATATTGCTAGCATCATGTCATCACCCCCCAGCCTAACATTTTCCAAGAGCTCCTGGCTGATGCACTCTCTGTTCCAGCATATTCATGCATTCATCTCTGCTGCTCTTCCAAGGCTAATTCCCTTTTCTACCATTATGATAGTTTCAGCTTTCATGCAGCATTTAGGAAGCAAAGATCTCCACTTCCATTCCATGTGTCAACACTAAAGGCTAGTAAATTTACACAGTACTACGTTTTAGGCCTTTCAAACCATTCTTTGCCGTCAGCATCATGTTTATCATTCATTGTCAGATCACAAAATGTACCAAAAAGTGAAGATTATACCAAATACCTGCACAAATCCACAAGCCTGAAGAGGAGACAGCCACTAGAGCTGGTGCACAAGTGCAGAGAGGCAGTGGAAGGGGAAAGTGAATGAGGCATAGTGGCCTCAGACTGGCCCATAGCAACTCTAATAGGTTATGGCCTCAGGGCAGGACTATTCTTGGCCTCTATTGTCAACCACAGGTTACACTTGGTGGATTCTTTGATCTTCAAAGTGCACCAGGCTTATTAATTGTAAATGGCTCACTGGTTGGTAATGACTATAGCTGTTGCAATTATAAGACCCATAGTCACCACTGCATTTGTTTCCCAGTGAAGGTCCCTGCTCCTGGGCAAGCAGTTCTCCACTCCATGCTCCAAAAAACTTTCTACATCAGGACTACTTACAGATACTTCTTACTCCCCATAGCCTCCCTGTGGCAACATTTTGAAGCAGCTCAACTCCTAGCATCTCTTCAATGAAAAATTGTTAGCTATCAGAATTCTGCCTTAGCTGTTGGGGAGGAAAAAAATAAAACAAGATGTGGAGATCTTATTTATCTACCAACCACTTGTTCCCAGATTTTGTTATTTTCTTCCCTTGTACCATATGGAAGTGCCAGGGAAGACCCTAGATGAACTTAGGGAATGAAAAAGCAAGATTACCCTAGTTGTCAAAATAGAACTGAAGGAGTCAGATGCAGATCTAATTTCTCTCTCTACCACATATGCAGCATTTGATCAGTCAGCCACCTAACACAATCTCTTAGTCTATCAGTTTATACAATGCTAAAACATGAGGATAGCAATTACCTCATTAAAACCAGCAGCTATTGTGGCAGCAAATTAGAAGGGTGAAATTAAAGAGACTGGGGTGCTGAGAGTGTAATTAGCAAATGTTTGTAGAACTCTGTGATTATTAGATAAATGGCAGGCTTTGGGACACTAATGACTACAGTCAAATCTCTTTTGGTTATGCTTTATACAGGGAATTAGCGTCATGACTTGGAGATGAGGGATCTGGGGTAGTGTCATCCCCTGGTGACACTGGTGTGTCACCTGGTGTAGTGAAACCCCAAGAGTTCAGTGAAATCAAATAGTTCCTCCAGAATCGTGTTTTAGCTCTTCTAGCACCTGTGATAAGTAATGAAGTCAGTGAAAAGAGAACATGAGAACAAGATTTCAAACTGGCACAAAGGAAAAGTATCATCTAGATACAGTCAGAAGTGTCTTCTGGGTTTGCCAGCAAGCAGAAGTGAAAATCTTCAGTGCAGGGATACAGACATGGGGATAAGAAATATTATATTTTCCATAGAACTATTATTGTAGGAAAGTGGGTCAGAGAGTCAAGAAACCCATTAATGAGTGGGGAATAGTGTGCATGGCAAAAAGCAAATCTCAGCATTTTTCCCCCCTTGAAGCTGTTGATAATTTGAAGCTGTTTCAATAATGATATCCCAAACTGATGACAATGTTTCCTCCCACCATCCAACACTATCCTGTTGCTTTGTGTTTTGAAGGGCTGTCATTCACAGGGAAAACAAGGAAGAAAGGTCAGTGAGAGAGGACAGGATATGAAGGAATGTCGTGCAACCAAGTCAAGGCTCGTATAGAAACCATAGGCAGGCTCTTGTGGCTTGATCTGCAAACCTTCCCCCACAGCAGCCACTGGTGTTTGTGCAAGTGTCTGAGGGAAGCCAGCAGGTCCACAGGCACTGCTGGTGCTCCTGGAGCAGCAGTGTCCACACACGGTTCCAGTGCAGGACATGAGCAAGAGTTACACCTTGACCTGGCTTCTGGAGTCTGGATTCAGCAAGGAAACTACCCTTTGCAATGGGTAATGGGATTCTCCCTCCCCCATTTATGCATTTAAGAAAAAAAAAATATTTATTTTATAAGCTGACAATCATAGAATTACAGAGTAGTTTTGATGGGAGACCTTTAAGATCATCAGAGTTCAACTGTTAACACAGCACTGGCAGGGCACCACTAATCCATGTCCTTCAGCATCACATCTCCACAGCTTTTAAATCCCTCCAGGGATGGGGACTCCACCACTGGGCAGCCTGGGCCAGGGCTTTACAACACTTTAAAGGAAGAGATTTTTCATAATATCCAACCTAAACCTTCCAGGCTGTTTCCTCATATCCTTGTCACTTCTTAGGAGAAGAGACCAACCTCACATCTTAATTGCTTGCTCACTCTTGTCGCTCTCTGGGACATCCTTGTGTTTACCCCATACCTGATGGCTGCTGCAGTCTGCAGCAGAAGTGTGAAAGAGCAACAACACTTCCAGGGAAGCCTGAAGGAAGTTTACACACATCTATCCTCAGGGAGAAAAAACAGTCTGAGGTACTGAGCATCCACAGACAGCAGATACAGAGGTCTCTCTACAGCACAGCTGCACTCACATGCACCCTAGAGTGAAAAGATCAAATTTACAACCCTTAAATATCAGCATTGTTCATGTTCTTTGAATCAGTGCAGGTCCAAGGCCATGGCCACAGTTCTGCTCTGTGCTTACTTCCCAGAGTGCAGCGCTCCAAAGAAATCGAGGAGCAGGAAAACAGGGAAACAGTGGCTGTGTGAAACCACAGCAGAACACTACCAGCCCTGGGGAAAAGAAAACATAAAACCATACTGAGAGCACAAGCCCAACAGCCCTGCCTCACTGAAAATGGCTGTTTGCTCCAAATAACATATTTCCTCTGGGTCCAGTCTTGACATCTGTGCAGATCACAGAAAGCCAGTCCCTGAAACAACACATTGAGAGAGCTTTTCCACATCCCTTGTGTGCCACCTTTCCTCAGCTCAGGGCAGAGATACAAAAGCTGTAACCTCAAGCCAGAGAGCTCCTTGGACAGCATATTTTCTCTGGGCTGTGCATCCAAGGATTCTGAACATTTTGTCCCTTAGGTATTTAACACACCATTTGAGAGAGCTCGTGCCAGGAGGAGAGCAAAGCATCAAGGAGTAATGAAAACTCTCAGACACATTGGTGTAATTTACATTCATTTTACTGTTGTCAGCATCTAGCTAAAAGCATGGAAGGGACCAACTGACAAAGGTGGGCTTCTAAAATTCAGGGAAAGCCACAATCAAAAGGCCACATTCTGCAGCAGCTCTAGCTCCTTTGAAGATGGGAGATTAAGACTGAGCCTCTTAGAGTTCATAGCTACTAAACTGTTAAGGGTCAGTGAGGAGAGTAGCCGTGTAAGTAATGTGGACAATTTAACAGAATAAAGCTGTCCAGCTGCTTTCTTTTTTGGCTAAAGAAGTCAGAACAAAAGGGCAACCTCAGAAAGGGAAGAGACCACACACACCTGGTAGATCAGAGTAACTGCCAAGAAGCAGCAAATTCCTTCTTAGCAACTACCAAAAGTTTTGCTTAGCTTTTTCAGAAGTGTAAAAACTAAGGACATAATGCAACCCACAAATTTGCCTGTCCTGTACTTCCTACAAACACTCAGAACTAGCCTGGTAATCAGTACATTGGATCTATTTTTTCCTCATATTCATAAATAATACCCAGATAAATTGCTCATGTGGCATTGGACAAAAGGTTGGACTATTTTGGAAGAGGAAAATAATTCTTTAGATTTTTTTTTTTTTTTTATAGAGGCTTGCAGAGGCATTTAACACAATCCAACTTTTAACAATAGGAGTAATAAGTCACATAAAATGTGAGATTATTAATATATTTTCAACTCATAAATAGAAGCTCTTGATATTAACTTTAGATCAACTCAAAATTATTACAAGGTTCTGACACATTTAAAATCAGGAACTTGCTTCCTTCTGCTAAACCACTATTACTATAAAAACGAATTTGTTTTGATGACAAAGAGGAAAACTCCTTCTGCTTGGAAACTGAAATATAAAACTCTGCCTTCAGGATGTGACCTGACCACATTGATACCACTTTCTGTTGACCAAGATTTCACAAAAATGAACCACAGCCCTATCAGTTAGATCAGATTTTTAAAGCTGATAATACTTTCATTTTCTAGTAACAGAGAAATAGTGATCAGAACAGGATACACATTTTTTATTGCACTGAAATAACAGTTTTTCCTCCCTCTGGGCCTCTAAGAGCAGCTCACCACAGCCCTTAATCCCCCAATTCCTTCTCACAGGGCCATGCAAGCATGGAGGAATTACATTGTAAGGTACCACCTGCCCCACAGAGGGTTGCAACAAAATGCAGAAGGCTCTGGAGGTGCTAATAACTCTCTCAAAGATTACAAGAAAAAGAGCAAAGTTACAGCCCTAGGGAAATGTCCAAAGAGAACTTTTAGGTCCAGAAGAGAGTATTCCCCCTTACCAACCATTAGACCTTCAGCTCACCAAAAATCTGCCAGATCGTTCCCCCTTCAAAAGTCTCTCAAATAATAATTACCCTTAAATTGTGTAGTACTTAACTACAGTCCAGCAATATTACCTCACTTCCTCATTCTTTTTGTATTTCCATGAAATTCAGCAACATTAACACATGCAAAAAAATTTAGAAGGAAGTATAACCAAAAGGACACCCATCTGAGCACAGCAGCATTCTTCTTCCTTTCTCCCAGAAAGTCTTTCATATGAGGACAAACCTTATACAATGATCCTGCTGCACACCAGCAGATTAACACCTTTCTACCACCATTATTCCCCAAATAAAAATAAATCAAGTTTTAAATTGTTGCATACTCACATGACCCCCAAAAGAAGCTGTTCAGGCTGCAAGCTGACAGAGAAGCAGTTTGGTGCAGCTCTTGTTGCCAAACAAATTGCAAGTGGAAGCAAAGAACAAGAGGAAGGGAAGCAAACATCTCTCACCTGGCAGTAATTGGCACTGGCTGCTCCAAATGAATCCAGCACTGAAGAGTTTCAGGTGTGTAAAGTGGAGCAGAGCTTTTAAAAGCAATCTAAAAGGTGGAGATAAAACCTTAGTGAAAAAACTGTCTGTTTACCCTCCACAGTTTTGAAAATCACTACTCATTTGGAGTCTCTCTAGACCACTATAGCATTTGCAGAGACAGCAAATGGCTACTTTCTGTGGTTTCTTCTGCTTGTTCTTCACTAAGACCCACAAAAGATGTATTAGGGATGATGGGACAGTTATCTTTGGCCTTCACTTGTGGTCCTGCTGTCATGGAGTTTGATTTCTCTTTGAACCTGCAGACACCATCTGCCTGAAACTTCTGTGACAACAAATCCCAGAACTTCATTGTCAACCACATAAGAATCTTTATCTGTGTTTCAGCAAGCACCCTCCAGCTCCAACATTAAGGAATTTGGTAAATAATCTTTCTACCTTTCACTAATCCACCACCGTTTTAATTCTGTAAGTTTTTTACCCTTTCCTCCTTCACACCCCCACCTTTCTTCTCTCCTAATTGAAGTGGTTCAATCTTCTTAGTTTCTTTTCAAAAGAGATCATCTAATCAGCTGTCTTTGAGCTGTTTTCTTTGTCCTTCTCAGGATCTTGTCTAGCTCTGTTGTATCCTCCTTAAAGATGCAGAACTACACAACATAATCTGGGTATTGTCACTATAGCAGTGATCTATAGCAGGAAAATGTCACTCTCACTCTCCTTATCCACACTCCTCCTTGGTATGTTCACTAATTTGCCTGATCATCTGTCTTCCAGTGCTCACTGAGCAGATGATCTTCAAGAAATGTCACTGATGATGCTGAGGTCTCTTTCATGCACTGGAGCTACCTGACTTCAGCATCATGAATCATTTTTCTATTTGCCTACCTGGACCCTTTTGTACACTTCTGTGGTCCTTCTGAACCTGGCATGGTATTTACCTATGGAGAAATATTTAGTGTTATCTGCAAAATTGCACATTTTACAGTTCAATCCCTTTCTCCTCTTCAACATCAATAAAGATACTGCACCCAGCCCTGGGGGACTCTCCACTGCTGACTGCAATCCTCTGGCCAGTTGGTTTCTTCAATAACCTTATTGTGGCACCTTGTAATCATTTTGGGATTTTTTGGTATAGCTTTGGCTATTTTAAAAATCTGGGTGCTTTAAAACATACACTAAGAATTTCTTTCACCCTTGTGTGAACATCACCCTCCTAGAGACACAAAGACAGGCCCTCCCATCCCCAAAGGTGACTCCTTCCCAAGAGAGGTGTGGGACCATCCATCACCTTACCAGGGGTGGAAGTCAGACCCATCAGGTTTACCAGTTCTGGCCTGTAGTTCCCAATTCTAAAGAAAAAATAAAGGAAACAATAAATCAAGAGATTTTCATTCTCCACTTAAGTCAGGACTGTTCTCTGTCAGCATTGCTTAGGGCCGCAGTGAGGCCTAGCTCAGTGTCCATAAAGGCCACATACAGTATTCTGTCTGTTGATTCAGTTGGGTTGTCAGACTGTAGGAAAAAAAAAAATAGTAATTTTGGAGGGTTGAAAAAGAAATTTGGACAATCCCAGGGGTCCTTGGTTTTGCACTCCAAATTCTTCAGTTGTAAGGCCATTTTCTAATTCAGAACGACTTCCTAAGAGGCCTTTCTTTCACTCCTTTCTGCAAGAGGGCACAAGCATCCTGCATGTTCAACTGCAAGCATACAATGTTATCTGTTCCTTTCTCTCTTATGTAAGTTTGCTGGAATGCTGAAAGACTTTCCGGGCTCTGAGAGGTTAGGGGTTGGAATCAGGTCCCTTGTATATCACTGCATTGGCTTTTTGGGACGTGAAGTTATTGCAATTAAGATACAGGCCGGATGTGTGGGCTAAAGAACCCAACTGATATCACAGGCATTTATTGATAATGCAACTTCTGAGGAAGAAATCTGGGGAATTGTTGTTCCTCATGCAAGCAAGCAAACCATATGGATTTATCAGAAACACACAATGCTTTATCTAGCTCAAGAGAAAAAGAATAGTGTTTATTTTACTGCAGAGGAATGTTCTCTTTCAGTTTTGAGAGCCAATTGCCTGAGCTGGCACTGTGCACCATTTGGCCTCCAATATTGCTCTGGCTTAATTCAGTGCTATCTTTAACTTGATTATTATTTACTATTTGTGTTGTGATAATGTCTCCAAGCTGCAGTCAAGGAGAAGGGTTTCACTGTGTTAGATGCTGTGCAAATACATGACTGAAAGATAACTCTTGCCTTGAACTGTGCAACTAAACAGCTACTAAAGCAAGTGCTGGCACACGAGTAGGAAAACATCAGCTGGAGGCTGTGCTAAGGGATCAGGGTTTGCTTCCCTTACCCACCTGAGCAGTCTCAAGCAAGTGGCTTTCCTCCATCTCACGTCACTTGTGCACTGCAGTATCGAAAGCGCTGCTGAAAGGCAGTGAAGGGTGGTAGGAAGAGCTTGCTATCTCCTCCTCCTTTCCTCTTGTGGCACCAGGTATTTCAGCAGATCATCTGCATCTGCTTTCTCCACATGCTGGTGGGCACACAGGAAGAAAATGCTGAAAAACCTGAAAAACCAAAGCAGTCCTCCCTTAAACAGTTGCTCTGCAAAATGTCAAGAAAACCTTTCTGTGCAGAAGAATCCTTTCTCTGAAATCTACCAGAGTCCTGAGAGCATTTTGTTTGGCAGCAAACATAGAGTAGCCTTCTTCTTTGACTTAACTGCCCAAGGACAGCATCCAAAAGGCCTTTAGGAAGGGTAGTGTTTGGTTTAGTCTCACCATTTACCACATCGAGGCCTGAGGACTCAGGGGTCCTGCAGGATGGAGGTTTTTGGCAGAAGAGGTTTGGTTGTGTCAGTGTCCACCTGCCTAGGACTGGAAGCAGGGATCCAAATATTTTTTCCGAGCCGTTAATTACAAGACCACCCTTGAGAAATGGACTTTGAGTCTGGAGTGCTGGTAAAACTGTTTTCCTTTGCTCCTTGGGATGAGTCATGGCTCCATAATCCCATTCTCACTTTCCAGTACATGAACTTAAATTCCAGGAGTCTGAAATAAGTGAACACCCATGGTCAATGTGAGTTTCAAACAACCCAGGGGAGGGCGAGGGAGAAGGAGGAAGACCAGTGTACTCTGTTCCAGCTTTACGCTAATTTTCCTCATTTTTTGTTAAATCTCTCTTCTTGTTTCAGCAACATTTCAGCTCTGTCTAGGTTTTGATATTCCCCAGGTGGAGAGTTATTGAGTCATTTCCATCTGTGCTGCAAGGTTGAATATTTGATGGTGCTGCAGAGGAAAATGGAACGAAATAACAAATGAGAGGGAGCATTTCTGTGGCCTCTTCATGTGGAGCTTGGACTTTTTCCTTAAAGCAGCAGCACCTTCAACTATTTCCCTGCTTTATACTGAAATCTACCACTCCAAATTTACATGCAAATAATCTTGTGGAAAAAAAAAAAAGGCTTATGGAACTATTACCTTTGGTGACAAAGTAATAAAAAGTCTGTAATGAGGCACATAGAGTCCATCTTCACAGAGTCTGTAGCTAAAATTTATATGACTACTACATGCAAAATTAAAGAGAGAAGCTATAAAGAAAACTATCATTGCTTACAGAAATATGTCACAATGACACCGTTACTGGAAGTGGTAGTGGCAAACCAGCAATAAACCAGTCTGCCTTCTTTGATTTACATTCCTGCCATTTAAGAGCAAAATATATACAGAATAGTTCTATAATTTGTTCATCTATGTCCTAATAAAGTGTATTCAAGTGTGTGTGTTTTCTAGAAGCCACACTGATCTCCCAGCTCCCATGTGCTTCTTTAGTTGTTCCTGTTGGCTTTGTCTCTGTGGATTGCAGACACTCTTGGGACACCTGGGTGTAGGATGGAGAGGATTTATTTGCACACCTGAAGTGGATAGCATGGTTTTAGCAGTACTCCTATCTTAATATGCAGAAAATAATTGTCTTTGAGTAGGATTTTCATAAGTAGCTTATGGCACACTGCCCTTATGGCAGAAAAGCACATCCTTGCAGAAAAGTCAATTTTGTCTGTGCAGAGCACAGACAAAACAGTTTCATATGCAAGTTTTAAAAATATTTAGTACTTTCTTGTGTTTTGTTGTCTGTTTTTTAAACACAGTCAGAAGTAATAAAGTGAGTTGCAGGAGTGAAATCAGCACACAGTATAAATAGAAAATAGCATCATAATGACTTTGTTATCTTATCTCAGTGTTATGTAGTTTTGTATGCAAAAGTTATCTCAAATATAGTTGACTATGTACAATAAAGAATATTTATGGTCAGAAATGTAAGCATTATTTTATAGTCTATATTATAAATGGCTTTCAAAATAGCATCAGAATTGTAGGCCAACCTGTTTCTAAGTTAACAGACATTTTCAGTAGCTTTTAGCTTGATGATTTTATACTGGGTACTTGATCTTTAAGTTAGTAATTTCCAACCTGAATGATTCTATGATTCTAAACTAGACTTACCTGACCCACATGTGCTTGGGAGATCGATGAGAGGTTTTGCACAGAGGTCCTGCAAACAGGATACTGAGTTAAGCTTGTTTCTAGCTATCCAAAGCAGAGCTGTGACCTGCTCTTAGAGGGCTTTTCTCTTAATTTCAGATTTTTATGCGGGGGACAGTTAGAGTAGAAAGCCCAGCAAATACTCTAAGAACAAAAATGAGGTAGTAATTGATTTCAGCAAAGCTACAGATGCAAAAATCACTATGAGAAATTTTCATAGCCTTTCCACTGTAAAATAAGTAGTATTTGCTTTTAATATTATTATATTATATAACATTATTACATTAATATAAAAGACCCCACAGCTGAACAGCTTGCATGGTCACAGCATAATACTGGGGCTGAAAATGGATCCTATGCCCATATACAATTGAAATGCTTAAAGCAAGGAAAAATTTGCTTTTCCCATCACAATTCCATTCAAAAAAAATTGACTTCTCTAAAATCCTTTATTTAGCAGAAGTCCTGCCTGAGATGGGCTGCTTTTTCACATTCTGAATTCCTGGCACAATATAAATCAAACAAATTCAAGATAGCAAAGCCGGGAAAAATCATTATTATAATCGCAAAACCACCAAAAAGGTCAACAAGGAGGAGAACAACAATAGGATTCTGGTAACTGTTTGGGAAGAAACTATTCTTGCTGCAGTCAAACTCACTGTTTTCATAACAACAAATTAAATACCAAGGTAATTCCCTAGAGCCTTCAGCATCGTGGCTGTGTCGCAGCAGTAGAAGCCACTCCAGCACAATGCACAGGATCGTGAGGAAAACCTCCTGGCTGCTGAGACACTGCAAAGCTCAGTGGTGTTTGAAGTTAAGCTGGAGTCAAGCCTACCTTTTCAAAGCACCATACATTGTTATTCTTCTTTTCCTCCCTGTTCCTGTCCATTTCCCTGTCTTACTTTCCCCTGTCAGGCAGAAATATTTTAGATTCCATTCATAATCTGAGAAGCTGTAAGAGGGAGTTTTATATCACAGAATCATAGAATTGTCAGATTTGGAAGGGACCTAAAGGTCCTTTAGTTCTAACCACCCTGCCAAGGGCAGGGACACCTCCCACTAGAGCAGGTTGCTCAGAGCCCCATCCATTTTGGCCTTAAAAACTTCCAGGAATGGGGCTTTTAACAACTCTCTGGGCATCCTGTTAGTGTTTCTCACCACCCTCATGGTGAAGAACTTCTTAATGTCTAGTCTGAATCTACCCACCTCTAGTTTTGATCCATGCAGAGATGACTGGACTGCTGGCTTCACTAGTTGGGCATGAGGGGCTCACAGCTGCACCCTTCTTTTCAATAATTTATTTGTTTCTTGGTGCCTGATACATACCCTAAAAATATATAACTGATCAGGTGTAAGAGGTTGTCCTGCACTCAAACAGCCCAGGAGACAGGTCATCAAGGTGGCATCCATTCTGAAAAAAAAAAAACAAAACCAAAAACCTTCTTCTCTATTTGCTTTGGCTATTTGACTTTGGAGAATGAAAAATCATGGTCCAGTCATAATTCTGTACAGGTAAAATCTGACACTGTACATTTTATTCCTTTCAGTAGGGAAAAAATATATTCCAGACTTGAATATCTGTCAGCTTGCAGAAAACCTATTCAGACTCTGTGTCCTATTTTGTAATATAAACTCTAAAATCCACTTCAGCAAATGTCCTTTTCCTGATGATACTTTGAGCTACAATTACAAACACAAACAGGCATGAGACAAGACTTTGCTCAGCCTAATTTCAGAGGAGAGAGCTGTGAATGGCTTTGTATCAAGTCCTCAGTACATTTGCAATCTTCAAATGATGCAACTGGGTTTTACTTCACTTCATATAAAGTCCTAGGGTGAAACAGGTTGGTGAGAGTATCACAGGCATGGAAAGCATTGGCTGAAGAAACTGAAGGAACTCCTGGGAACCCTTGGGTTTATTTTGGTTATTTAGCACACAATAAAACCAGAGTTGAATGAAAACAGCATTGCCTGTTCACGTGGGAAATTCTCCCCTTACATTTGCTTTATTCCTACCAGAGAGAAATGTTTCTTGGGATTGTAGGGGAATAACCAATGAATTAGAGATTAAAACAGTATGTATCCTATGATAATAACAATAATGTGGATGAAAATACTCCCCAGACCATCATTTTCATGTTAGATGTTGACCTTGTGGTGCAACATACCTTAATTTTCCTTCAGTCCAAATGATCCTAACATACATTTACAAAGGTCTGCTTGCCAGTAGTCAGATCAACATAGTTACTAGAGAACAAAAAGGAAAAACAAGCTTGTTCTCTCCAGGAAAACATCCTCCTCCACTTCCAGGGATTTACAAGACATTAAGGAGAACTTAATCATCAGAACTCTGTTAAAAACATTTGTCTGAAGTTACCAAGCAGTAGGATGCACAACAGGACAGGGAGAAGCTGCTATTTCAGACTGATCAGATAGGGCTGACCTAGGAAATCAAACCCAATCTGTATTTGTTTTCCTTACTGATAAAATTCTCTGCAATTCACATGATCATGAACATCAAATGAAACCTGTGGAGAAGAACCAGTGTGAAAGTGGAGGGTTGAAAGTCTAGCCCTGTTGAAGGTAACAGCAAGATCCCATCTGGCTTTAATTCACTGTTATTTCATTTTTTGTCTTTCCTTATGATGTAGGACATTGTTAATTAACCTAATTTTTCAAATGTCTCTTGACTTTATGGAAAATGCTTCACACCTGATACCTGTTTTGCTTTCTGGAGGTGAAATGCTAAACTTAGAATCTCCATTTAATCACATGTTTCCTATGCATTCCACCTGAGCACTGCTAAGGCAAGCTTTCCTTCTAATTACAAAGGGGAGATGAACAACCAGTGCTTAAAATAAGATCAGCTTTTCCTTAAATACCATTGCACTTTAGGAGAGTCATCAAAGCCAGCAGTTGCTTCCAGAGATATGTTAGTCTACAGCAGATTAATTTTTTAAATAAAGAATAGGGAACCCTCTTTTTCTTGCTTAAATTTAAAAAGAAAAGTCAGTGAAACAGTTCAGTCTACTGGGCAATCCTATTAAAAAACCTCTGCATTCCTTTTAGACTAACAGGTGACTCAGCCCACATAAAGCTAAAGGATTTGCCAAAAGGCATCAGGGTTCTGTCTGCAATGTTGTTGTAAGAAAAATACTCACTGATTATTTATTTATTTCAATAAGGAAAAGGAGATTTGACCAGCTAACATTTGTAAAGCACTTTCAAATCCATGGTGAAATGAAGTGCCCATCGACATGTCTCTGTGCAGAGGGGTGTGTAAAAACGTTAGGAATAATTCTTTTCTTCCCAATTGCTGTTTGTTTGTGAAGCATGATCAGCATCTGAAACTGAAACTAACCCCAGCATAACTTGTCAGATACACTGGATGAATTCTAGGAACCCTGAGAGGAGTTACTGCTTCGTTTACAAGAAGTCTGAATGAAGCCTAAAGTCCAGTTGATCCTCAGGGCACCTGGACAAGCTGCTGCCTGGGAAGGAGGAGAGAGTACAGCCACGTTGCAGATGCTGGAACACGGCTGAAAAAGGTTCCTTCTAAGCACATCTAAGACACTTGCAGTACCAAATGGAAATGGCCACCCCAGAGATATCTTGCTTTTCATCTGGAGACAGCAATTTCTAGGATCAGTCCCACTACAGTGGAGCTTTGCTGTGTGCCAACGTGAGCACGTTTTCATGGTAACTGCAAAAGAGGGCAGCAAAAGTCTGCTTCTGAAGCCAAGTGCTGACAGAAAAGCAGCTCGTTTAAACACCTAGAAAACCGTGAGGTATTTAGAGCTTCTGATTCACCATAAAAACATCCAGGGTATACCTGCTCTGTAGGCCACAGAAGCATAGTGCCACAGGTTGTTTTTCTTTGGTAATAAGTGATCTTATTGATGACTATTGGGAGTTACCCTGTGATGGAGTCATTTAAAAATCAGAGTGCCCAGCTAATCATGTTCAGATCTGACACGGCCTGTTATAGCCATCCAAAACAAATGTTAGGATGGGTTTGAACCATTTCTTATGGCCAGGAGACTGAACTCACTTTGACTCAGTACAGGTGTTGAAATCACTACAGGATTATCCCTGGAGGTGGGTAATCCTTTAAAGCTTCAGAGCTTTGGGTCAGATAAAAATCTAAACATTTGGATGTTTATCTGAAACCTTATCTCACTAATCTAAACTCCTGGAGGCTGAACACCCATCAGTTGCACATCTACAAGTAAAAGAGCAACGGGGCCTCTTGTTTCTACAGACTTAAAGCCTGATCCTGACATCTTTGAACAAACAAAACCTCACATTGATATCAACTCACCTTTGAATTGGGGTATGGGGAACAGGAAGTTCACTTTCAGCTAAAGATGATCACAACCATTACCTGATGGGGGAAAAGGAAAAAAAGTTTCAGTTATAAAAAATAATTTATTTTTTTTTTCTCCATAAGAGTCACTCATCATCCATAGCAAATTATTCTTTTTCACCAAAAACCTGTACACTTGAAAATTGCCCAAGGACTTTTGGTTGAAAAGCAAAATATTTAATCCCTTTCTTTTCTCTCTCACGAAAAATAGGGATCTTGATAAAATAAGGTTTATATTGTATTACATTATATTTTTAGAATAAAGATTATAAATCCATACGAGCATTTTAACTCAGGTTTCTTTCCCTAGTTGTCCTTCATCCTGTAGGATACCATATGACTGCTGCTGAGGTGCTGTGTTGTATGGGAGACATAAGAAAGATTGGCAGGGTGAAACATGGACCCTGCAGCTCGCAGCACTGGATTATCTCAGTGCAGAGGTATTTTGCTTTTCTACCACAACACCTCAGATTCTTCAGTTTTCCATCAAATGTTTTGCTCCTTTCTAGCATTTCACAGAATTGCCTAGATTGGAAAAGATTGTTCAGATCATCAAGTCCAAGAACAATTTTACTAGCTTGTCAAAAATGACCTTGTCCCTAATAAAATGTGAGTGTAATAATTTGTGGGGGGAAAGGACTTTGAGGAGTTACTGTGATACTTCACTGACATTCCCATAGTGGATGGTCTGGTTGCTTGTTCTGCTGTGGGCCCTGCCCCAGGCTGTGTCAGGGGTGTACCTATGAAGGAACCAGGCACACACAGGATGCTGAGTGTGCCCAGACCCACTTCACAGAGTTATGACCATTGCTTTCTCCTCAAGGCTTGTTGAAACCAGAAGCATTGTTAGCTCCCAGTTCCCTCACCTACAGAGAAAGAAAAGCTGCCCTAAAGGAAGATCTTGAAGGAGAAGGATGATTCAGTGGGTGAGGCAGTAGCTGGAAACAGGTGGGGGTTCAGTCCCCTCCTTCACCACAACCCCTCATCTTCACCTGGAGGAGTCCTGTATTCATTGTTTTTCCTGTTGACTGTAGAGGCCAGCACCCTCTTATCTTAAGGTGTATTTCAAGCATAAACACCAAAAACAAAACAAAACAAAACAAACAACAAAAAAAAGCAACAACAACAAACCACCCCAAATTAAAAAAGCTCTATTTAATACAACAACTGGAGCTACAGGTGCACAGGGACAGAAGAAAAAACCCTGGACTGAGCTGCTGCTTGGGCAAACACGTAAGAGCATTTTATCAAGGTCTGGGCCACGTGTCGATACCACTGATTGCAAGCTAAGCCTTTTCCAAGTTTCTATCACATTAGTGCCACAGAGAAATAACTTTGTTTTGTAGCATTTTAGAGGCTGAGAAAAGTCAAACACTTTCGCCTTCCTTTTCTCAGTGAAAGTCCCAAGTTCACAGGGCAATTCTCTCCATTCCTGCACCTTTGGAACCTTGTGCATAGCTGCTGCACCAGTGTCATAACAACACCTTTGCCTTGGGAATTAAAAAAAAACCAACAAAACATAAAGGCACTTATTTGTTTTGGCACTATCACTAGGGTCACAAGATTAATGACAATTAAAAAGATGTTAGTAGGACTCTTCTTTGATATAACAATTTAAAGCTGTATCTGAAGACAAAGCGCCATTCAGAATTTTGCAGAGTCATTATTTTCCCCTCTCTGTGGTACAGTTGCCTCTCTTTTGGCAGTAAAATTGCTTGTCTCAAATGGGAGGGAATTATTCACTCCAGATTATTCTGCAGCTCAGGAGAATCATACTTCCACTTTTGTGACAGAAAGTTGTTGTCATTCTCATGGCATTTTTCATGCATCATTGTGCTTCTGATATCTTACTCTCTGTCAAGCTTCCCTGTTTAAGCAATACGCTTGTTTTCTCTGCTTAACTACCTTTTATATCTACAGCTGTTGTTTCTCATAAATGTTTTATGCTTCAAATAAAAATGCTAATTTAGCTTATGCAGAAAGACAGTCCTGGGGTTTGGTTTTTTCTGCTGTCACTAAGCTGGTTTCAAGTAGGTCAGGAGATTGTTATATTTTTCTAAGAGGCATTTTTTTGCTGGGTTATGTCACTTCTGAGCACAGCCCTGAAAATCCTGCCCCTTGCAGCAGCACTCAGCTAACAGGGCCTTAATTCCAGAGCTGCAGAGGAGGGGTTTGTTGCAGGGAGAAGAGAGGGGACAAGGATGATGTGAGACAAAAATGCATCTCAATGACTCATGAATCAAATACAGGGTGGGATTTGCCCTCTTGCTCCCCAGTTTGTCCCAGCAGTGGCTGTGTGTGATGTGGGGAGCGTGAGCATGCACCACTCCTCAGAGACACACATTCCTGAACTGCAGACATAGTTGTGTTCCCTCTCTCATTTCTCTTCCTTAGCCTGCAGTGCTCTGGGGGAAATTCTTGCAGGATGCTTCCTGTTACTCATTTAATCCTCCCTCATCTTTAAATCCCCTTGAACTGGGCATCATGAAAGCTTCCAATGATTTATCAATCAAGAAACATTTTCGTGGGGCTGTTCACTGAGAGTTCCCCAGCATTGCCAACACCTGGATTTTTTGGCTGAGGATTCTCAGCACTGTGCTAAGTGGCAATGGGTCTTGCCCAGCTTGTGAATCACCACAGAAGCGTTGACTCAGTTCCAGCTGGGTTTTAGACACCCAGATCTATAAAAGGCAATTTAATTGCACTCATCTCATTGGTGTCATTTGGAGCTTACAGTCAGCAAAGAGCATTATGGGTAGAAACTGATTACTCTAGAAGAACAATTCACATGTAGAGAGTAGAGCTCTGAAGTTCTGTGCTGAGACCCATGGTAAGGATTTGGGCTTATTTCATATTTTTCTTGTTTTCCTGTAGTGGGTATCTAGAGACTCATCTGTCTGAAAATTCCTGCGGACACAAATGTTTTCAGAAGCCTGCTAGGAAACATACCTTTTGTGTTCCAAATTGCTATGGCTATTTGTGCTTACACCTCCCTGTCCTTATACCAGCAACAAACAGGAATACTGGAGATGCCCAACATTTGCAGGGGTTGCCTTCCACAAATGATACTTCTGATAGATAATTTAAAGATGACATTTTCCTAATCAACTTTAAAAAGTAATAGCAATTAAGCAGCTGGGCTGTAGGTATTTCCTTGATAAGATGTGATGAGAATTGCTCAGCCGTGTGTCACATCTGAGTTACACCCTATCTGGTTAAAATTCAAATGATCCATGGGTCAAGCAGAGCATTGGCCAGCATTTCACA
Source organism: Corythornis vintsioides (assembly GCA_025447755.1). Classification (NCBI taxonomy): domain Eukaryota; kingdom Metazoa; phylum Chordata; class Aves; order Coraciiformes; family Alcedinidae; genus Corythornis; species Corythornis vintsioides. Next base: position 63,450 of record JAOEGS010017953.1, on the reverse strand, counting down.
AGTGATCAAAGATTTGCTGTGCTGGTACCATTAGTAATAAAGCTACTCTTTGCTTTATCATTACAGGTAAATGGAGCTTGTTCCTATAGTTCAGGAGAGAGGAAAAACATTTTATCCCAAGTGTGGTAAATGAAGGAGAAATACATTCCCAGGTAAGAAACATGTCAGCTAGAGGACACTGTGGAGCAAACTGGGAGCACAGGGAGGGAAGTAAACAGAACAGAGTGTCAAGAGCCAGTGACAGAGAGCTGTCAGCCTGTGTATGTATATATTGTATATATTGTATATATTATATATATATATATATATATACACACTGCCCATTTTAAACACAGACAAGTTCTGTATCTCTGTTTTAAGCAACAGCACAATTCACACAGACAGGAATAGCAGCTCGGTGGATGCTATTCAAAGTATTCCACCATCCCCCCAAAGCACAGGAGAATTTTTCTGCTGTGTCAAGACAAGCAAATTGGTTCAAAGTACTTAAGCCAGCAAACACGTCTGCAATGCAGCCCAGCCTAAAGGCAACAACAGGCGCATGGTTTAATAAGGCTACCCCATCAAACCTAATTTCAGCCCTTAGAACACATTGCATGATTGGGGCTTTGGGTGAGACATATACATTATGGAAGTGCATTATTTCTCCAATAGTAAATTCTCTGTGGCAGAAATCCCGAGTTCCTACAGGTCCTTATTTGCAAACCCCTTGTTCAAGGCTCCCTCCACTATTACAACCCCAGAAATAAGTGCTTGCCTCTGGGGTGCATACTTGACAGAAAACACAATGGTCAGAGTGCATTTCAACTGTTTAAAATGCTTTGCTTTTCAGTGCTAAGGATGTAATTTTGCATGTTTTTTACTGACATGGCACTGTATCGACACCTTCACCGATTGGTACTACCTGATGAGCAAGCCTTGACTTGGAAAGCATATCAGAGAAACATAGAATGGTGGGGGCTGGAAGGGACCTCTGGAGATCCAGTCCAACCCTCCTGCCAGAGCAGGGTCACCCAGGGCAGGTCACCCAGGAACAGATCCAGGTGGGATCTGAGAAGTCTCCAGAGGAGAATCCACAGCCTCTCTGAGCAGCCTGGGCCAGGCTCTGTCACTCTCACAGGGAAGAAGTTCTTCCCAGTGTTGAGGTGGAACCTTCTCTGCTCCAGTTCATCCCCATTGCTCCTTGTCCTATTGCTGGGCACTAAAGAGAAGAGGTTAGCCCCTTCCATTTGACACCCACTCTTCAGATATTTATAGGCATCAATAAGATCCCCTCTCAGCCTTCTCCAGACTAAACAGCCCCAGTTTCCTCAGTCTTTCTTCACAGGGGAGATGCTCCAGTCCCTTAATCATATGTTAAGCACATGTTTTAGTGGTGCCAGCTTTAGCTAACAATAGCCTGCTGTCAGAAAACCGGATTAGCTCTCAGCCTTGGTGAAAAGGAAGGATTAATTAAAATCCACTGATATTATTCCAGGCTCTGTGAATATGAACGTGGAACAAAATGTTTCATACCAACCTAAGAAGCTAGATGGAAAATATAAGGGAAGCAAGAAGATAGAGGAGCCTAAAGGAAAACTCAAAGAATTGTATAGCTCCTGACAGAGTTGTGGAGCATAGTCCTTGCTGTGCTGTAGAACATGGCTTTAGCATCTTAAACACTCATTTTTCTCATTAAAAATGTGTAGTAACTGGAATATATTAACAGTGAAGCTTTGTTCTAACTCTACAGATTACCCAAAACCACCTAAAAGATGTCACCTAGAACCCACTCGTGCGTTCCCAAAAAGATGTGTAAGTGGCCAAGCCTATTATTTTGCCTTTGATGGCATTAGTAGAGTCATGCAGCTTCTGAGATACTTTATCAGAAAAGCAACAGACCATAAGTGGGAGAAATCCCTGGGGAGGCACAGCCAGCTGCTCAGAGCCACCCTTGCCTCCCTTCTGTGACTGGGTCACCTACTCAGATGGGGCTGCAGCTGCCAGCCTGTGACCAAACTGGTTGGCTCAGAGCTGCTTTGCCAGTTCATGAGAGTGTTTTCCTGCAGCTCTCATCACTGGGGAGCTCCATGCTAGTGCCTGCACAAATCCCAGGAGACTCTGGGCTCAATGTGAATTAGAAAGGCAAGTTACTTGGTTGTCTTTTGGCTCACTGGCCACCAGTTATGAAAAACAAACCACCATTCAGCTCTTATCTGCCAAGCTCTGTATATGTGAATTTTGCTTCCTGTTATTGCAGCAACGGGTAGGGATGGAGAAATGCTCTTGATTTCCTTTTTCAGAAAAGTTTTCTTTTCTAAACAATTGGTATTAAACAGAACAAAACAACCAAGAAACAGCATGCTCGTTTCACCAATTTCCAGTAATGTTAGAGCTCTGTACATTGTTCCAGCTCTTGCTGAGATGAAGCTTGATTACATTAACTTCAGCCAGCCATTTAATTTGTTTAACTCAGAGACACTCTCACTACAGGATTCTTAGATCTTGAGACTGATTCTGTTTGTAACTGCAAGGGTGGGCAAGAAGCATTTGAAGGGTTTTCATCTGGTTTCTAGGAAAATAGGTGTGTATGATCATAATGTGCCTGTTCGTGTGCATTTTCATATGGGTGTGTGCTTGTATTTGCCAGCAGAGATGGAGGTGTGTCCTTCTCTAGTAGCTCTTGGACCCACGGATCCATCTCAGCCAGCCTGATGGAGGGGCATAGGTTACAAGGATAATTTAAGTCCTGCAAACAAGACAGTCAAATAGACCTCAGAAAAGGGCTACTTGAGGTAAAGGCTGCAGGGTAAACTCAGTGGAACATGTACATGATAGAGCAAGAAAATCTTCACGGGGGGACAACTGCAAGTGCTGACGGGCCTAGGAGCTCAAAGGAAGATACCATCAACCCCAGCAAGCTTCCCAGTGCTCATGCTCTGCTGCAGCTTGGTGGTGGGACTGGGATAGAGCTGAACAAACCAACAGTGCAACCAGCAGTAACACAATCAGCACGACATGCTTGCTCACCTATCGTGATGTCAGGATCTGGATTACTCAGGAGACCACATAACAGTACAGCCCATATAACATTTGATATATGTCTATATGATGTATTGGTCAAATAACTTAGTTCTGGATGAGGGAATCATATTAATTCAGGGGCCCTCAAAAATAATACTCATGAGGAAGGTCCCAGCCTTGTCTTAGACAAATCCCTCTGTGCAGCACACTAGGTGCCTACTGGTTTCTGAATGAACACTATGTGCTGCTTTATATAAAAAAGCAAGGTGAAGGCTTTTCCTGGTCTCATGAGTTTAACTGGGACAAATATAAGCAGAACCAGTAAATAAAACACCACCTCCCTGCACAGCAGACATTCTTTGGGCAGACCTAGTCTCATGTGTCTCCCAAGACCTTGGGGGAGAAGAGCACAACCTCCATGTCTTTCCTACAATATCCTAATTATAGCCTAGGTTCCTGGTACACACACTGTCACCAGAGCAAAGGATGAAGAAGCAGAGATTAGATATAAACATGAGCACTGATGTCACACACAAAATACTTGGTCCAGCCCTCCTTCCTAATGAAAACTGGACCAGGTTGCATAAGCCACTTCCAGCAAGTCCAGGGAGGGAGATGGGCTCTAGAGCAAAGCTGCCCAGCAACAGCCCAGTCTTTAACACAGGACAATGAATTATTGGAGAGATAAGTGATATTGTGACATCATAAAGCTAAGTGATATTGTGATATGTGGCATAATCATTGTCTATTACTTAAGATAAACCAGCTTGCACTTCTCACTGAGGGCTCATCAGAGCTGTAATTTTTTAGTTTAAATCTTATCATAGTGTATGAGCAGCTGGGTTACATTTTGCATTGTCCATTTCAAGGAATTATTCCCCATTTGTTTCTTAAAAATTAATATCTTGCATCACATCCTACTTTGATAGTTTGTTTTACATTTCAGGAATGCAAAACAATTGCACAATAAATCACAGGAGGAATGTACATGAGGGTTATTTGTCAGGGTTATAAATAAATGAACTTTAGCAATAGTTGATAAACAGAAGATTATGGACAATTCAGGCAGGCTCTCAAAAAGATCAGAGCATGACTTTAGCCCTTTAGTAACGAACTTCATTTTATTATCCCATAATTCACTGGAAACACTACAAAAGAGGTAGCCAACTGCCTCCATAAGCTCGCAACTGGTTGCCATGGATAGACTATAAAGCCCTTTTTGTTCTACAGGCTGCTGTGCCACTTAGTTCTGCCAGGAGCAGAGACACTCAGCACCTGTGAAACACTGACCATCTGTGAAAATTGTAGAGGATTCATCCTACAGATGCTTAGGTTTTAGGAATTTAGCCTTAACTATTAAGATTAAATCAAGTTTAGTGTTATGCCCACTAGAGTCAAGCATGAAAGCAGGTGATTACAGAAGAGATTTCAAACTGCAAATCAGAACATTCTCCAGTTCTCAGTCCCATTAAGACTTATGATAGGGTAAAGGATTTTTTTTTTCTTTTGGCACTGTGGAAATTAAATACCTTGATGAACAGAAATAGGATTACTCCTTGCTTTAAATACTTTCTGAACCAAGGACTGGGTGAGAAAGTGCATCCAGCCTTCAATTAGCCAATGCAAGGGCTAGAGAGGCTTCAAATTTTATGGACTCTCAAAGAGTCACAGAAGTTCATGTATCTTTGAAGGAATTGGCCACTTCTGTGGAAGTTTTAGTGTTTCTAAAAGCCTAGGCAGACCTATTTTCTCAGGTAACCATAATCCCATTTACTGCTGCATTCACTTACAGAAGTTCAGTTAAGCTTGCTTAAACCTACACCTTTGAAAGGCTAGAGATGGTCAGCTCAGCAAGGAAGGAAAACAGGTAAAGGATAAACAAGCTTAAAATTGTAATTCTGGCATGTGTATCTTTCTGATTTTGGGGCTAAGACTCAAGAACACAGATTAATCGGGTTTCAAACCTAAATTTGGATATATACACTTGTGTTTTTGAAATGTATTGATGGGAGGAACAGTAATTGCAATCTTCCAGCAGTGTATTCCTGAAGTGTAACTACCAGCAGTTACATAGCAGCGACCTTTACGATTAATAGGATGCAATTCATTCAGACAAGTCTCCATCCATCAAGGTGGAGAAAAGAAAGCAAAGGGTGGGGGTGGGTGGGGGAGAAGCCCTTAGACACACGTGCTTTTGTGTCAGGGGTGTTGCAGACGCAGCCAGACCCTGCACTGCTCTTCAGGCACCCATATCCGAATCGCTGTTATCTGCCAAAACCGCTTGTGTGCGGGACACAGCTCTTATTGTCTATTGTTATTATCTATCTAGGCATCTATCTTGGGAATAGCTGAAGTGTCCGTCGCTTTTCTGTCTGAGGGTGTGGTGAGATGATAGGGCTGGGCTGATACCAAGGCTCGCAGACGCCACGGGGAGAGGAGATCCACCCCACCCCGGCCCATCTCCCCTCCCCTCTCCCTCCTGCTGGCCCTGCTGCACTGCTGATGGGCCGATAAACCAATTCAATCCAGTAATCCAGCAGGAAACTAGCCCAGGGTGGGGGAGGAGAAACAACCCACAGCCAGTCTATTGGGTTAAATAAATCTGTACAAACAGACACGCATCAGAGCTGGGGCAGGGAACCAGCGTTTGTGGGAGGGGAGGGATGGGAAGACAGCCCCTGCACTGGCAGCAAGGCACGATGTTGGCCTCCCTCTGCTGTCTGACCTCACCCTCAGCTTCTAGGAATAGAGATTTAAAGTAGATTAGGGATGATGGCTTCTTCCTCCAGCCCTCGGTAGTACGGTACGTCCGGGTGTCTGTACTGAAGTACAGGGAGCTGTACCGTGCTTGGGAAAGCAGCAGGCTTGGAGCAGATTAGGAACGAGGAAAGACAAATTGTGCAGTGATATTTGCCAGAAGACAGGACTGTTAGAGGTATACAAACAACCAAATCCAGACCCTGCATCAGCTGCTTTCCTCATTCTTTCTTATCCGGGTCCCAGCATTGCCCAGCACCTTGGAGCAAACAGAGCTGATGGGATGTTTAACAGATTCAGGGACAGAAGGGCAAAAAGCTCTAAAAAAGGGTGTTAAAACCCTGGTAGAAGTCAGTTCCAGAAACAAAAACCACTTCTGTTAAAAGACTTTCTGAACATGAGGGATATTCAGAAGCAAATAGGCTCCTCAACTGAAGCCATGGTCACTTTTAAAGCCCAGCCAGCAGCAAAACACTAACACCCACTGCTACACCTCTCTGCCGAGGTGACCTTCAAGCTCAAGTCCACTCCCCACACAAGCTCAGCATGCTGACCTCAAAGAGCAAGCTGCTTCTTGTGGGAGAGATTGGACCGGCTCAAGGCACACACAAGTCTTCAGAGAGCTGGCCCAGCTCTAGATATACTGAGCCCCTGGCACTAGGGAGCACGGCATGGTCAGGGGGCAGCCCCACAAAGATCCCTGCACACCCCCAGACAGCCGTCAGCTCCCTGCCAAAAGCTGCTAAGGAGCTCTCCCGCATTTGTCCAAACAAGCAAATATGACAACTATCCGCCCAAAGGGGTTTCTGGTTCCATGACAACATACCAAACATTAACTGCTCCCACCCTTCTCACGGGAGATTTGCAAGGCAAGAGACAGCTCAGTGGGGAGGGGAGCACCTCGGTGCTGCTGGAACAACACAGGCAGGTGCAGATCATGCTACTGCAGAACACCTGGCGAGTGCCAAAACAGCAGAAACTAGTCAATTAGTGTTGATACTTCATTACAGAGCATTTTTTTTCCTTTATGACTATTAAATCTTTAATCCTCTACTAGTAAATTTTTTTTTCTCCCCTCACATAAACAGCCGTTGGTTCTTTGGAATGAAAGGAGGCTCTTTCACACAGTCAGCCACAGCCCAGAAGAGCCATGGAGAGTGGAGTAAGCACCGAGGCATCCTCTTTGCTTTGTTGTTCTCATTTGAACTTGATAGACCTTGAGTTTTCATTACCAGGAGGCTCCAAAAGACTCTGTGGACAAAAAGCCCGCAAGGCAGGGGGAATTCTCAAGGTGGGGTACAGGCTGGGGATGCTTTTGCCCTCCAGCCATCATTAGAGACACATCATGATGGGTAACCAGAGCCTTCCCCAAGGAAGCATTGCTCAGTGCAACTCCAGCATCTTTTAACCTCATACTCCCCTTCAGCCAGACTGCACAGGATTGCTGAGCTGCTGGGGGGGGGGGGGGGGGGGGGGTGGGGGGGTTAGCGCCGGGGGGGGTTTTTTCCCCCGGGGGGGTTGTGGGTTTTGTGGGGGGGCATTTCGCGCGGAAGAGACCAAGTTTTTTCGGTTTT
>JAOEGS010017953.1:9162-56016 GCA_025447755.1 Corythornis vintsioides | reverse complement strand
GTGTCTTTTTTTTGCTTGCTCCCCCTTTGGCCGCCCAGCTTCCCCCCCCCCCCCCCCCCCCCCCCCCCCCCCCCCCCCAAAAAGCTAATCCAGCAGCAGGAGCTGTGCTATCGCCAAACAGCTGAACGGGAGCAGTGCCAGCAGCAGCAGCTTGGGTTTCAATGCTCCACTATTGCTCATGAGCTGCAGGAGGATTAGAGCTTGGGGGAAGGTGCCCGGACAAAGGAGATGAGAAAGGAGGTGGAGGAAATGGAGAAAGAGGGAGACATCCTGGAAGGAAGTTAAAAGCAAAACAAAAAATTAGTGTTGCTGACACATCTGCAGCCGTGTGAGAGCAGGAACCTAAAAGAAGTGCTCTGTGTGAGGCTGTGAGTAATTTGGCTGAAGCATACAACAGTTTCCAGCTCAGAGAACATTCACTTAGAGAAAAACATAAGTGCTGGAGTTTTAAAGGTACCCACAGAAATCTATTTCACTACCTGAAGAACTGGTTTTGCTGTGTTCATTTGAGGTAACTGGAAACAGACACAGTGTTTTGCCTTGGACCTGTGCTAGGTAAATTGGAGGGGGGGAAATAATAAATTATTATTGTGGCTGAGGTTTGTTCTTGAGCAAGTAATGAGGTGGAAAGGCTTAAGGTGATAGTGCTGTTTCACCTTTCAGAAGATGTGTCTCATGTAAATTCCCCATGGATTTTTTTTTTGGGGGTGTAATTTCAAGTTGCTTGCCTATTAAAGATCTTTAATCTGTTTATTAATTCCTGGAATCAAAATGTTTACATCTGGGTTAATGAACGTTTATAAGTGTATAATGAAAATGGAATACTGAAGGGATTAAAAATGTTTATCTCCCACTATTTGCTTATAATATAGGAGGAGCTGGTTATTTTAGCCTTAAGGTTCTGCTTTTTTGAAACAGTACAGTACGTTTTTGTGTACAATTGGGATAGAATTACGTCTCCAGTAAGTGATGAGCTGAACTGTGGTCTTCCTGGCTCTGGGTCAGGGAGAGTTCCCCACTTGAGTGCAAAGGCTGCAGCTCAGGTTGCAGCTTACTGTCCCCTCCTTGTCAGGAAGGGAGGGAAAACAAACTCTCATGAAGACTCACTTGCTGGATCTGTGATCTCTTTTTTTTGTCTAACATAAAATTGTTCAAAGATGAAAGAAAGCTTTTTTTAAAAAGCTCATTTCATAGGCTGAGGGAGGTGATGAGAAGCACTAGCTGAGGCTGCTTCAGTTAGTGAATATTGACCATCTTTTGCTCACCAGGTTTAATTTTACTCTGGCTGTGATCTGATACAAATACAGTAGACTCCTGTTATAAAGCCCGATTAACACAGCAGCTGAGTTACAACAACCTGCCATGTCCTATTTTTTTGACATGTAGAACTTTTTATTTTAAAATATAATGTGTTTTGGGTTGGGCTTATCTTGAGCTAACAGATCTGCTCAATCACAGTACTCAGTCCACAGGTGGATTTCTTTATCAGCTATAACCTACTGATCTTAAGCCATTCCCAACACAGTGGGATGTGCTTAAGGATTCCTGGGTTTCCGGACCTTGTGCATGTTTTCCAAAATTCCTTTGGTTTTTAATATCACAGGTCTGATATCCACGAAGCTTAAACTTACTTTACTATAAGAAGAGAAATAAGAAATTGCAGGAAATAGATTATATCTGGGGGACATTGAATGCCCACCCTCTGGATTTTCAAATCTTCACTAGCAGGCTGCTGCTGCACATTAATAAAATCTAGAGAGACTGCTCCCAAACTCAATGCTTTAGGAACATTGAAGCTGTAAGGAAGAGTTCTTGGCATGATGCTGCTGAGTCCAGTCAGTGAGAACCATTTTATAATGACCCCAAACCAAGTCCACAGGAATGATGTTGTCTCTGAATCCTTTGGTTTGCACAGTTCCAGTTTCACAGTGCAGTAGTTAACCCTCATTCTGGCAATAACTGTGCTGTCTGTAAGCAGACCTGTTGTTACCATCCTAGGAGGTCGTCCTGACTGTCTCAAACTTTTTGGCTGTTTTTACACTGTTAATTGTAAGAGATGAGCCACTCTGGTTTCATGTACAACACTGTTGTGAATATGTATAATAACGTAAATTATCAGCTAATTTGCCATGTGAGAAATACTGCTAGCTCCTGATTCTGAAAAAGGAAAATTTAATGAGCTCAGCAACTTAGACTGTATAAGAGCTTTTCAGATTCATGCTGTTGGCTCTTTTTTTTTCTCTCCCCTTCCCTTTGCATATGCCAGCTTGGGACACCTCCCTAAAAGCTGAGATTGTGTGAATCTAAAATTAGCGAGTGAAGTAGTTTAAATCCTGAAAGAGCAGAAACAAAACCACAGGAGTTGGTAGTGCTGAAGTAAGTGCTGACAAACCCAGGCTGGTGGTGTAAAACTCAGCAAAATGTGTACAGACATTTCCCAAAGGAACCTCCTTGCAGCTTTCTGTGTTCAGTGTGTCCCCAACCTACCTGGCATAACGTAGTAGTAATTTAATGAAAAGCATAAATACCAGTGGCTGAAACTTGTTTTCATTGGTCTAAATTTGGGTAGGAATGGAGTCATTTAGGGAAAAATAAAGGCAGCGAGGTAAGCTGAACTTCAGTCTTTTTTTGATGTCCTGTGTATGTTGACTGTTATGCTAAATGTGTTCTAACAGTCTCACTGCACTTGGAGCTAAAACATTCACTTGCATGGTCACTGAAACAGCACCTTGCCTTGGCCTGGGTAGATGCATGTCCTATAGCAGATCACAGAGGCCAAGAGAGTTGTTGGATTGCACACTGAAAGCTGAATGAAATAAACAGAAATACTTGTCCTGGCATTCACAGGAACTCGGTGTGCACACCTGCATGTGGAGCACAGGGTGGGGCAAATAACACACCAAGCAGGGCACTTGTCTGCCTAGAGATAAGGGGTTTCTTTAATTTGTAATTCACAAATGCTGGAATCTGAGGTTGCAAAGTATTCTGCGAATCCAAAACAATGTGCTCTGATAGTAGGTGGTTTTGTAGGATTCTATCCAAGAAGGGATGTGGTTGTGAGTATGGGGGGAAAAAACCTTTGTGTCTCAGATTCCCATCACATAGAATAATAGAATCATTTAGATTGGAAAAGCACTAAGTCCAACCATAAAACTATACCAAGTCCACTGCTAAACCCTGTCCCTCAGCACAACATGGGGGCTCCACCACTGCTCTGGGCAGCCTGGGACAGGACTTGACAGTCTTTTTTGGGAATAAATTTTTTCCCCATGTCCAACCTAAACCTCCCCAGTGCACCTTGAGGCCATTTAATCTTTTCCTACTGCTTGTTCCTTGGGAGACAAAAACAACTCCCACCTGGTTCCAGCCTCCTGTCAGGGAGTTGTTCAGAATGAGAAGGTCTCCTCTGAGCCTCACTTTCTCCAGGCTGAAAAGCCCACATCTCTCAGCCACTCCTCACAAGACTTGTGCTCTAGACCCTTCACCAGCTTCATTGCCCTTCTCTGGACCTGCTCCAGAATGTTAAGATGGGGTGCTCTGCATCATGCATCGCTTGCAGAGTGATGAGATGCATCATTTTAGAAACCACTTTTAAGCTGATGTGTGTTTCTCTCCAAGTAAGGTAAGAATGCTTCTCTTTTTATTTTCCTCCACCCCCTTTACTTTTTTTTCTCACCATATGCCTTTTCCTCTTCTATTCCAGTTTGCCATGTGGGTGGATGCTGTTATATTTGTCTTCAGCTTGGAAGATGAAATCAGCTTCCAGACTGTTTACCACTACTACAGCCGTATGGCTAACTATCGGAACACTAGTGAAATTCCAATGGTACTAGTGGGAACCCAGGGTAAGTGCAGTCTCCATTTACGAGTGTATTTTTGTGACCATCCAGACTGTGCCAAGCTGGCAGAGCCTGTCTTTTTCCCCTCTCTGGCGTCAGCATTGCCACTCATTTGATTATGAGAGCCTGTGGATAAACCGCTGGTTAATCAGCAGGGTGGTGGTCTGGTCTGTGTTCCTCAGCTCACTTGCTGCAGCTTTGTGGCATTGCAAGGACTGGTTTGGGATGGGAGACCAATGTCCTGGCAGCATTCTTGGGAGAGGGACTGTAGAACTGCAGCAATAATGACTTAGAAGAATATTATAAAAAATATTTTCAGTTTTCTTCAGCAGGGAAGTTGCTAATGTTAAATTGGAGCAGGTGAACCAGTCGTGTATCAAAAGTCTGAAGCCCAATGAACTTGGCATTCTAGAAGTGATTGGTACCCTGGCATTCCTAAGAGAGAGATGGATCAGAGGATGAAAACCTCTAACACCATTGTAAGAAGTGGGAGTATACCAGGCCCCTGTGCAGTGTGTCAGGGAGACAACTCTTTAAATCAATTAGAAACACCACTTTTAGCCACCTGGAACACCAACACCCCCCACCCCCCCTCAAGTTCATTTTTACCAGCCCCCCCTTCTGCAGCAGCAGTTACCCACACATCTGAGCTGTCATTTGGATACTCCCTGACTCATTTTGCTAGTGCATCACATTCTTGTTTCACCAGATTCCCACACTGGCTTTGGTTTGCTGCATGGAGTAGACACTTAGGATTTGAGGCTGCTCCACACCTATCCATGTGCATGTCCCTGCTGTGAGAATTCTTACTGAAAATTCTACTGGTTTTGGTGATGCCAAAGCTTTTCATTGCTGTTTCAGCCTATTTTCTGGTTAGTCGTGGACTCTGAGAGCAGTTTGCTTTAGCTGCTCCTCTGCAGAGCTGTGCCACCAGTGCTGCCATGTGATGACAGGGGAAGTGTGGCCAGTGCAAACAGAGGAATTGCAACCAGGTTGGGGGCTGGAAACAGATGATAACAAATGAAAAGGGAAGCAGGGACACAGAAAGTCCTAGGGCAGCAGAAACTACAGCTGAAAAGCAGAAGTGACCATCAGCTGAAAACTGGAGTTGAAAAAGGAGAGGGAGGAAGCTTTTCTCTGAGGTGCTGTTGTTTCTCCACCTCTCATGCTTTGGGGTATGGTCTTCCATCTCATTCCCATAATTACCAGAAAGGAATTTGTTTTTTTCCCCCCGTTCATTTTGTGTTTGAGCGCTGTTGCAAAGGGGATTTTAAGTGTGGCTAAAGATGGAAACACTGCTAATTCTGTGAGTTAACACCAGAAAAAGAAGAGGTTTTGGGCTAGGTAGGCTGTCAATCTGTGAAGTGAAAGGAAATATAGAAATATACCTATTAAAAGTATTTGAAATACACTTGTTTGACATACAGCTTGGTGATTTTGACCAGTCTTTTAAAACTCAGCTGCGAAATAAAATCTCTCCCATAACATTAGCACTTACACTCCAGATCCCATCCTCTGTCTCATTATTATGTAATCGGTCAGGCTGGAGCTCTAAATACACTGATAAATCAAATTTCTTGAGGTCATGATGTTGCTTATCAGTTCCTTTCTGGTTAAATGTTTCCAGCGCCCTCTACTGATTAAAAAATAAAATAATAAAGAAAACCCTCCCATTAGCTTCCCAAGTATCCTCTCTCTTTTATTCATTTGGATCCTGTGAGAAGGTGGAGATACCATCAGTTGGATCCTGTGAGAAGGTGGAGATACCATCAGTTGAGAGGTTGTCCTGTCACCCCCTGGGCTGAGCCTCAAATGCAGCATTGCAGTAGGCACTGACTTTATGCTCACCTTTAAGTGGTGCACTTTTTCCCCATAATATTTTTCCTCCTACAGAAAGTGGCAGGTTTTTAGGACAACTTCCTGAACTCTGTTCCTGTTGCAGTGACTGGGTGGTAGTGCAGAGTTCTGTAGAATAGTTTGTAATGCTTTCTTCCCTTACAACTTGTTTTGTCACAGCTTATCTATAACCCTGTTAAAATAAGAAACTTTTAAAGATTTCAGAGCATTATCACTTCAAAAATAGCCAAACTATATAGACTTCATAGAGTTTGTTGTGACAAGAGTACTGATGAATGAACTTCTTCATAGATTATCAGAAATACTTTTTTCTTCATCCCTCTCCCTCCTGGTATAAAGTTTTATTTCATCTCCTACAGATAAGCTTTATAAATCACAGTTCAAAAAGCACATGTGGAAAGTAGCTGTTGCAGAGATACTTATTTAGAATAACATTTTTGTTGGCTCTGCAGTGCGTTCTCATCATTTCTTGTGTCCCTTGACATTAAGGTTTGAGCCTCAAGTCATTTGCTTTCAGTGTCCAGGCTCCACCCCTGGGTGTGACTCGAAAGCCAGGTCAACAGTGCAGTTTGGGAATAGATGAAAACTCTGCCTTTCACCTTAAACTGCTGAATGTCTGCCCTGACCTGCTTCAGGGTTGGGATTTAGCAGAGGGCTTTGCTTCCAGCCCAGTCCGAAGCTCTGCGCCTGAGCAAAAGGCAGAGAGAACTAGCCCCAAAAATGGGAAGGACTCAAAAAAAAAAAAAAAACAAACCCATGTACAAGGAACTGAGTTAAGAGATGGACTCTAGATTTTTAGCAGCATAATTGTCATCCTGTACAGCTTTTTTCTCTATCTGCCATTGTGGTTTCCCCCCTCAGTTATCTTAGTGTTTGATAGTCTGGGGTTTTTGGAAAGCATTTCATGTACAAATCTAACAGTTCCCCTAGTGCTGCAGTAATATCTGGTTTCTCCCCCATCTCATTATTTCTCTACTGAAAATATCCTTAGTGAAGGTTACTCATAAGCCAGTGCTGGTATCTCTAGGAAACCTAAAAATTACTTGACCTTTTTATAGTCATCAGCAACTTGTTTTTCTAAGTAATTATTGCATCAGAGCTCATGATCTTTTCATGCCACTGTATGTATTTTGCAGCTACTGATCTAAGTATCTTTTAAGGTAACAAAAAAGATTTTTTTTATTTTCCTGACTTTTAGACTCAGTGGCCACCTGGAACACCAACACCCCCCACCCCCAAGTTCATTTTTACCAAACCCCCTTCTGCAGCAGCAGTTGGCCACACATCTGAGCTGTTACTTGGATACTCCCTGACTTGTTTTGCCAGGGCATCACATTCTTGTTTCACCAGTTTCCCACATTGCCTTTGTTTTGCTGCATGGAGTAGACACCTAGGAGTTGAGGCTGATGTTTTTAGCAACAAGGTATAAAACCAGTGATGCGCAACCCGGGTGTTCCCCAAAACTTGAGTGTCTCATGGTTTGTACTTAAATTCACTGCTTGGGCACTGATAACTGTAAGATGGTATTTCCAAATTATTTTAATACCTTTCTCCCCCCCCTGCTATTGCCTACAGATGCTATAAGTTCCAGTAATCCACGTGTCATAGATGATGCCAGAGCAAGGAAGTTATCGAATGATCTCAAGAGATGCACTTACTACGAAACCTGTGCTACTTATGGACTCAACGTGGAGAGAGTCTTCCAAGATGGTAATAATGCCTTTTTTCATCCAGCATATCACACAATACTGTAGCTGGCTTTTAAAACAGCCACTGATGTCTGATAGCTGAAGTACTTGCCCCTGTTGCGAGTGTTCATTGGCATGTGAGTAAAGCTAGTGGGGTTTTTTCAGGGGTTTATTTTGTTACACTGTCTTAAGTGCAGTAGAGGCCTCATTATACTGAACGTGGTATGTGCATGGTGTTGTCCTCCACCAGCACCCTTAGTCTTAATCATTTTAGGCTACTTTATTTAGTCTTTTGTTTTTTAATTTTCTTTGGTGCTTGTTTTATTTTTGTTTGTTTTGATTTAGTGCGCCTAGAGATGTTGAGAGGCTGTATGTGTTAAACGTGCAAAACAATGTTAAACTATTTGGGGGAATAAATTGAGGAAAATTAGAGTATCAGGGTAACTCTGGGTATTAATGGAGTGATAGACGTTGACATTATTATTTAGTGGTTTAGACGTAAAGTTGGCTGCTTCAGGGTGGTTTCAAACATGATTAACAGCAACAGTCTGGTTTGCTTTGTAGGAGGTATTTGGGATAATTGTGCGTCCAAAAAAGAGTAATAACAAAAGTTCTTTTTGACCATCAGTAACTATTTTGGAAGTTCCTCCTCTTAGAGCAGCTTCCGTGGCTGGAGAAGCACCGCTGAGCCTGGTCTGTGCTGAATGAGGTGGGCTTTGTGCTCCCTCTAGTGGAAATGTAGCAGGTGGCCTGGGGCTTCGCTGTCTCCTTCTGCCATGGCTGTGGAGAGGCTGAATGAGTCGACCCCGAGTCTGGCGGTTGTTCTGTGCATAAAAACCTCATTACCGTGAAACGCTTCTCCGAGCTCTGCAGTTCTGGGTTTTCTTTTGTTGCCAGCTTTTCATTGCAAAGACTCATGCTGTCTTTACGTGTGAGAGACAGTCTCACGTCAGTACCTATCAGAGAGGTGTCCAAAGACAGCTAACATTAAAGATAGCAAAACATTCTGATTTGAATTGGAAAAAACGCAAAACATTCACATTTGAAAATACTGGAAAAAAAAAAAATGCATACACTGAAAATACTGACAGGCACAGCAACAGGATTAATTCTAAATAAGGGTGTTTCACCCATCCTGTTGGTAGGATTGAAGAGAAAAGCTCTTGAAGCTCGATCTTTGTGCTTTCCTCACTGTTTTTGCTTGATCTAGCTGCAGAAATGACTGTTTTCACTGCCTAGATTTTCTGTTTTGAATATAAGTTTCAATGAACTATTAGGGTTTTTGTTAGCACATTTATTTTTGAGTGCTAGCTAGAGTTAGATTTTTAATTATATATTCCAAAACATGGTGTTTGTGGATCTTCATACAGTCTTAAAATTATTATTTATTTATTATTTTTGAAGGGACCTTGTGAGAGAGAAGTCTCTTGGCATAAAGCTAGTGTGATAAACGTGTAAGCTTCCAGGGAGCTTATTTGTGTCTCTGTTGAATTTCAGTAGTAAGTAGAAGGAACTGACAAGGATCATGTGTTTAAAAAATATCAAGGTTTTGTTTTACCTACATGGCAGCCAACCAACTACTTCCTATTTGCCAACTAATAGGATTAGGAATGTTTCTGTATAAATGTGGTACAGTTGCCAGACACGTCTGGGACCAAATCCAATTCCTGATAATTTTTGCTGTTTATTTCAGCAGGAGACAAAGCAACTTCTTAAACCCGTTAAATGAGGGGGTGTGACTGAATGGTGCAAGTTGTTAATGTGGTTAAATTACACTTAGTTTGTGAAGCTCTGGGAAGGTGATTTGGTGCAGCTTCTTCAGAGGACTCGTACGGTCTATATGCAAATCTTTGGAAGGCAAGAGGTAGAAGTGCAGAACTTTGAAGAAAACTAACTTCAAAGGAGTCTGGAGCCAGGTGGGTTCAGTCTCTTCTCCCAAGGAGCAAGTGACAGGGCAAGAGGAAATGGCCTCAAGTTGTGCCAAGGTTGATTTAGGTTGGATGTATGATGCCTTCCCTGAAAGAGCTGTCAAGTCCTGGCCCAGCTTCTTTGTTGATTGTCATGGAATGTAAAATGTATATAACCATGTGTGATGTAATTCACTACAACTGCCCCCAGTGGCCTGTGACTTGGCATTGCTGGCACATCAGCTACAGAATGTTGTAGTGCTTTGTGATCTGGGCGTGTGCAGCTGGTCTGTCACCTTGCTGACCAGCTTGGTATCACAGCTTCTCTGAAGCTGCTCTTGAATCAGAGTTGGCTTTTCCTCATTTTATGTGAAAGGAATCAGGGCCCTCTCTTCAACGAGGGATTCAAACATCTGCCTGGTGGTTTAAATTTATTTTTTTAAAAATGCAAGGAAATTCTGAAATACAACTGTTTCAGTGACTATCTCTTCTGTCCCCCTCAAGCAGCTTCTGAGCCTTGTTTGCTCCAAAGCAAGCAGCACACAGCACTGGTTAGTAACTTGTTACTGTGTTATATCCTCTCCAGAATAAACAGAGATGATTACCCAACACCAAAAAGCCTAGTTGACTTGAAAAAATCCCCCAGTTTTTGGTATAAATATGTTCAATCAACAAGAATGGATGAGGTAGGATGGACAGGCTAAGCAGAGGTCTTGACATAGTATGCTTTTAAGTAGTTCTTTATTTTGAGGGAACTCTGAGACAGTACCAGGGGCCTTCATAAATTAACTGTATTTTTCAGCAAACTTGAAAGGTATAAAGACTAGTTACTGCATTTCATTAATAGATCAATTGATAAGGCAGGTTTTCTTTTTGTGTGTATCTGAGGAAAAATAATTGGCAAATTAGTAACTGGACATGGAGCTACCGTATCTGTCAAGATTCTTTCACGGAATGGTCCCTCGGAATGGTGGGTATTGGAAGGGATCTCTGGAGATCATCTCATCCAACCCTCCTGCTCCAGCAGGGTCACCCAGAGCAGGGTGCCCAGGGTCACATTGTCCAGGCAGGTTTGGAATCTCTCCAGAGGAAGAGACTCCACAGCCTCTTTGGGCAGCCTGGGCCAGCCTCTGGTGCCCTCACAGGAAAGAAGTTTTTCCTTTCTTTGTGTTGAAATTGTTTCTAGACATTGCTCTGGGGTTTGTTTTGTTGTTTGGTTTTGGATACTGGCACAGATGCAGTGGGTGAGATTGGGTTTGGTGTAGTCATGTTACATCTGGTGCTCTCACTTTGCCTGCAAGGACTCATTTTATCAAGTCAAACACTCTACAATGGTTTGCATCAGCCTGGGATTTACAGCCATAACTTCTGGTCTGAATGCACCTTGGTCTTCCTCTCCCCCTTCTGCTTCTCAGGAACTTTGAATTGCTAATGAGTTGATAAATCCAGAACTGTCTGTAAACTTCCATTGTCCAAACCCCTGTTACTGGTTTGAGGTACAGCAGACTTTTCTTAAATATAACAATAATTGTATTTTTGTAAAAATCTCTGGTCTATGAGCTTTTTCTAGAATCTGGTTTCTTGTCTCTGCTTTCTGCCATGTTGTGATGTAGACCTCCCTTTTGGAAGAAGAAATTGGAAATGGCATTGAAGGGTCTTTTTCCTCCTTCATTCCACACACACATAAGAAATTAAACTCCTGATTTTTCCCCTGCAAGCATCCACTGCACTCTGCTAGTGGTCCTGTCTCTTATGCCTTTTCTCTAAGTCACTTCCCATTTTCCCCACAGTTGAGTGGTAGAATAATTTAACTTGGATGATGATGATGAAAATGGTACTTTATTCTTTAGTTAAATCCAAAAGCATTGTTTACAATGCTTCATTGCAGTTGATAAGCTCACTATGGTTTGTAACAGAGTAGGTTTGTATTTCAATAATACAAACAGTGCTTTACAACAGTATTTCTGTTTCATCTGAATGATGGTGTGTAGTTAATGTACATCTGTGTCTTTTTAGGTAACTTGTTCTTTACAGTTTTAAGACGTGGAAAACTGATTTATGAAACAACAGCTGTGGGGATGGTGGTTCTTAGTTTTTAGAAATGTGTATATGATTAATCACTCAATTTTTTAATACCCTAATATTAATTTATAGATTATACTGTTTCCATACTATGATAGAGTTTTTAGTTTCCTAAGAGCAATATATATTCAGACATTCCATGATGAAACAATCAGCTCTTTTGTGTAAAAGTTTTATTCTAAAATGTAGGATTTTGCCCAATTCGAAGGGCAGGTTTTGACCTTCAGAGTTGTCCCACTTGAGTCCAATCTTTGATGGTGCTTCAAGTTGGAGGGGCACAAAAAGGCCCTGAATTTAAATCTGAAAAAAAAACAATAAAAGAGAGGTTCCAGGAGATTAGCTGAATAGAGGGCCAGCAAATGAAAAAAACAAAAAATTCCCCCCCCCCCCCCAGTTTTTGATATTTGGAAATGGGAATTTTCAGATACGAGAATTATGATTTAAAAATAAGTGCTAATAACATTCATTTTGCTTCATATTTCCCAATTAAAAATTAGGGAGATTTTTTTTCCTGCTTATCAGAAGGGATCTTATCAATGAATGACAATAGAAATGATTATTTTAATATTTCTTGTCAGCACAGGATTGTAATGACTGTGTACTGCCCCAGGATGCCTTTTTAATGATTTTAGCCTTCCTGAATTAGCTTGATGTACCATTAATGCATAAGAATTGCTTTTATTTTTGTTCATGATGTATTCATAATTGCACGCCTTTCCCAGCTTTATGTTCAGCTTTTCTTTGACCCATTTAACTGTGCTATCCAGTTTCCTGACGTCACAGGGGAGAAGCAAATGTTCAAATATTTAGAGGATAAAATTTTACTATCAAGGTAGCTTGTGTGAAACAAAAGGGTTTGACTCTTCATTTTGATTCGGTTCCTGTAGCTTAGCAGTTGACTTTGGTAAATGCTGAAAACCTTCTGCTTAGTCAAGTTAGCATTAGAACTTCCAAAACTTTCAGTTTAGGGGAATTAAGGCCATCTTAAGGCCTTGCAGTCTGACCTACTTGTATGGTTGTTAGGGGTATGTAGAACTGTATTTCTGTGTGTGTATATACATAAATACCTGTGTTACTGATGAACCTTGTTGGGCAGGCATTTCTGCAGCGTCAAGTTTAAGAGCCTCCTTGTCAAGGTCCTGTTAGAAAAGTCCATCCTGGGAAGATGCACTTGGTAGAAGATTTGTGATGCAGCTTGTCTCAGGTAGCGTGGATGGCATCCCTGCTGCTGTGTTTCTTAGGAGGAGTGCACAGCTTGGGGCTTATGGTGGGTTGGGGTTTAGTTTTTATTACTTCGGTATGTGTCCTAAACAAGGGAGGAGGTGAAAACCTTAAGTACTGGATTCTGTTTTGCATGCGGTAGGAAATACATACGATATGTGAGCACCCAAACACTGCTTTGGGAGAATTTACTTATTGGGATGGCTGCAACATGAATTTTGAAATAAATATGCCCAAAATAACAAACCCATGAATATTGAGGCAGGAGTTAGAGGTATATAATGGCCATAACTGCCTCACAATTTGGACATGTAGCTCTGGTGCTGTGCTGCTGCTCTTGGGTTTGGACGCTTTATTAGCAAATTAACCTATCTTTTTATGATTGTGTAAATATTTACCGGAAACATTTTATTTCCAAATAATATCTCTAATGCTGTTTTGAACATCTGTGTCTAAAAAGGGTGCTGTGAAGTACAAATTCTCTATTAAGAGACGGAAGATGACAAATTAATCCTTATACAGATGGATTGCGGGGAAAGGCTGTCACTTGCCATCAGTATTATCAAGTCAGCTTTTATAGATGTGTTTTCATTAGGAAATGTTAATCAGTCTAATGGGAAGTAAATAAAGTCTCAGGCCTATTCTGCTGACAGCTATTTTAGGAAGAGGCAATATCTATTCCCAGGAGATATGGCCCTGAAGGCTGCTTCAGTTTGGGGCAGCTGGGACAGTGACCCAGGCACAGCACAGAGCTGGGGAGCAGGGCCTCTGGCTCCTGGAAGTCTCTTGGCTTCTGGTGAGCACAGGGGTGAACTCTCAGTGCTCATGGCCGCAGCAGCTTATGGCCTTGATCATCAGTTGGGCTGGTTATAGATGAGTTGGTAAAACTTTGACATGCTCCTTCTTGCAGCAACAACCCAGGGAAATGCATCTTTTGGGTTAAGTCCAGATATTTCTATTTTACTTTGTTGTTAAGGAGTAATAAGAGGGATGTAATGTTTGCTCTTAGTACTACGGCATATCTTGGAGCAACACACCCTCTGACCGCGTTCATTTTCAAAACGCCTTGGTGTAGGAAATCGAGATAAAACGCGTTTCACGTCACGTTTGGCTGTAAATGAAGCGTATGGAGACGCGGGCGGTGCCTGCGTCCCGGCCTTGCCCCGTGGCCGCCAGGGGGCACCACAAACAGCGGCAGCGGCCGGCCCCCTGCCCGCCGCCCCCTCCCAGCCGTGCGACCCTCCGCGGGGAGGTGACGGCTTCTCCCCCGGGCTTCTCGCCGCCCAGCAGCCCCTTTCCTCCCCCCGAACGGAGGGTGCTGCCGGCGACCCCCCGGCTGACAACTCGGATAATTCTCTTCATTGCTTAGCGCCGCTGGTGAGCTGACAAGGGGCTCGCCCCGTGGGTGGCGGCTCAGGACCCTGGGTGGGTTGTGAGCGCTGCGGTTTATCTGAAGAGGTTCAAGGTTTGGCGGGTGTTACCTCCCTTTGTGGGGAACATGCTCGGTTTGAGGAGTGACCTTGTCAGCTGAGGCCCTGCTCTGTCACCAGCTTCCTTCCTGGCACTGATGGGCAGTGTTTCTAGGCTGGGTTATTGCTCTTAAATTTGAGCATCAGTGCCATTTAAACTTTGATGGTAAGTGGTGACAAGGTGACATTTAACATTAAAAACTCCAGATTTCAGTTTTGCATCATTCCATGTGTGACAAATATATTTTTTTAGATACCTTGTGTGCTTCTTGATTAAAACAAATAAACAAATAAAAACTAAACCAAAAAAACCCCCATAGAATCATGATATTTTGGGTTAGAAGAGACTTTTCAAGGTCATCTAGTGCAACCCCCCTGCAGTGAGCAGGGACATCTGCAACTAGAGCAGGTTGCTCAGAGCCCCATCCAACCTCACCTGGGATGGTTTCAGGGATGGGGCATTGACCTCTGGGGTAACTTGGGCCACAGTCTCACCAACCTTGCTGTAAAAAATTCCTTCCTCCTCTCTAGTCTAAATCTCCCCTTTCGACTTCCTTTTCCTATCAAAACAGGCTTGGCTAAAAACTCTGTCCCTGTCTTTCTCATAGGCTTTTGGAAGTACTGAAAGGCCACAGTAATCACAGAATTTCCTAGATTGGATAAGTCCTTTAAAACCAATCATTAAATTGGTCTCTCCAGTCTGAACAACCCCAGCTCTCAGCCTGTCCTCACAGGGGAACAACCCCAAACCCTGTCGTGGCAGCAGGTCCAAATGCAGTGGCACAGCCTTTTCCAACACCCTTAACTTGCCGGAGGATGTGCCTCTCTAGCTTGCAGTCTGTCTCTCTAGGAACATGCTACAGCCCAGCATAAAAGTGGCAATTCTCTGCTCAAGTAAATTATTTATTTGAATGCCACCATGTCATATTCTTTCTTTTCCTAATTTGTATTGCTTAGGGAAGATAGAGCGATTTTTCTTTTTTTTTTTTTTTTTTATAGGTGTTAAGATATATTTTAATTTTTTTTTTTTTTTGAAGCTTTGTGTAACAGAAAATGGAAATAATTTAGTAATGAAGGTTGGTAGAGAAAAAATCTACACATCTGACTTGTGCAAAGTCTTTCTACATACGTTTTATTCTGAACTTGATGTTATTTTAGTGGGAAAATTTTCCTTTACTCCTGCCTGCCTTTAACCCTTATGTGCCATTAAGGACTGGAGTGGAAAATGGCAGGTATTTGTGCAAGCAGTGAAACAAACCATACCAGAGCTTCCTTTTCTTTGGATTTATATTCTAACTGAAATTTACACTTTATACACTATGGTTCAATGTTTTGGTTTTTTTTTCCTTGCTGTCCCTGGGGCATTGTGGTTTCCCTCATGCTTGGGAGTTGTTTGGTGTTACAGCCATGCTGTTTGTTGGGATTCTCTCACACCCTTTGCCTGGTTGCCACTTGTCATAAAGATTGCAGGGACTTTGCAGGCTTTGGGAACTTGGAGACTTGTGCTGCTCTATCAGGTTTCTTCAAACTCTGCACCCAGAACAAAAAGCAAGTGGGGGAAAAAGACATCTTGCAGCGACACATCTGTGTCTGTTCTTCTCATTTGTGGAGATGAATGATGGAATGAGGAGATAGGGTCCAGGGTATGGCATTTAAAAACGGCTACAGATTCCTACAGAGGTATCAAGAGTGAGTGCTAATAGAAGTTGCAAGGAGGCTTAGTTTTCAGCTGTGTGTGTGTCATTCACTAGGTTACTTGTAGAAAACAGTAATCCCTGCAGAACTTTTCACATGACTTGGAAATTTTACAGGGTTGGTTTTGTTGCATTTTCTTTGTCTTAATTTGAAGTGTGTGCAGTAAGGCACATTACTTGAAACCTAGAAGACAATGTTGTTGCAGAGCTGCTGATATTATGGAGTAGGTGGCAGCTGTTAAGCTTTCTGAAGAGTATGATAAATGGAAGAGCTAGTTCCTCATCTGCAAATTCTTCACTAAACAGAAACAAAAATATTTATATATTTTGTCAAAATGTTTAAGAATAAGATTTCCAGTACTTAACAGTCAGGATAGGTTCAATAATTTTATATCCATCACTGCAAACTGGAAGAAAAATCCCAGGGTAGGAAGCATGATGGTTGGTTGGTGGCCAATTGCTTTTTATTGCTGATATACCTGAGGGTAAGAGACATAAGCAGTTGGTTTTATAGGGTTTGAGAGAGAAAATATTAGAAGCATGTTGGTGGAGTGTCTTGTAAGCAGTTAGGAATTGTTTTCCATTGCCACCCAAAACTGAAGTCGAAACAAATTCTGGAAGAGGGAGAAAGTTTGAAAATGCCTTTGGTTTTTTGTTTTGTTTTTTTAAACTCCTGCCTTTTTCTACTCGGGGATTTTGTTTCTGGGTGTTTTCTGCCTTGTCTGCTTATTAATTCAGTGCCAAGAATAAAACATAATTTTTGTTCCTGTCCCACTGTATTAACCTGTCCTCCTTCCAGCATTAAATATTACTATTGGACATTGGTCAGGAATGGCTGTGGTACACCCAGAGATCAAATGTGTGTTCTGTGTGCCCATGTGGGTGTAGCACTAAGCTGAAGGTCTAGGATTGTTCTTTCTCCAGAGATGGAACTTGTGCTCATTTCTGTAAGCTCTTCTGAAATAAATGACAGTATCTGCTCTCACTTTTGTTAAGCAATGAGTATGGTTTCCAATCTATAGCTGTCAACCACCACTTGTCTAAAATGCAGTATATTGCAGATACAAGTTTCTCAGTACATGGTGTTTTTTAATATCAAGCAGAAACAAGCTTTAAATTCTTTGTGCTTAAATTTTAATTCCTAATCTATTCCTGCATTAGCATTTTACAGCGTGTTTGCTGTTGTGTTTAGTACCTTGGGAAAGTGTCACTGCTGCTAAACTGTCTTACATCTTGCAGAGCCTTATTCTTGGGGGGGGGGGGGGGGGGGGGGGTGTGTGTTAAGCCCGAGGTCAGTTTATTCCCACGTGGGTGTTAGCTGCTTTGCTGGGCTGCTTTTCACAGAGAAGAGTCCAAGTCTTTTCAGCTTGTGCATCCCCAGCCATTCATCATAAACCCCTGGAAAATGCTCACTCACCTTCAGGGCCTGACTTGGAGCCATGGAGCAAGACAAAGTGATGAGAAAGCAACTTTGTACCTGCAACACCACTGTTCTGCTGAGGTTTAGTTTCTGCTCCCAATCACCCTACATGCAGTTTCCTTAACCTGTGGTGCCTTCCCAGACAGCATGGGAAAACAAGACACCTGGGACTATTCAAGCATTTCAATTAAGGTACATACGTTGTTACTGAGTGTTGTAGTACAGGTATCAATCAGTTGCTCATTTCTTAAGAATATGACTAAAAGCAGAGCTGGAGGCTCACCCCTCAGGGAGGGCCTGTCTCAGCAATGTCAGAAAGACCTCTGTCTAGATCCAGCCATGAAGTGGTACCTACACACAACCAGCCATACCCAATACATTGCCCCTTTTGTCTCCAACAGTTTCCTTGACCATTTAGAGCTGTTCAGGATAATAAAATCTACAAAGTGAGAGCTGACTGCCTGAACAACCCCTCAGCCAGACTGTCAGAGGGATGCTTTGCTCTCACCCTTCTCCATTGAGTCAATGGTCTCCTACTCTCTCCAACAACAGGCAGTTTCCTTGAAGGAAAGATGAGCACCAGTCTGCAAAGCCCAAGTTAACTGCTCAGCTCTTTCTGCAGGTGGATTTTTTTCTCCCCAGAAAGGAGAAAAAAAGCCTTTTAAAAGGAAGGAATCAGCAAGGGATAGAGTAGCAGCTGTGGCCAGAATAGTTCTGTTGGCTAGTACCTTTAGAAACATGATAAACTTCACACCCTTCCTTCAAATCACTGAACACTCAGGTGTGGCTCCTCTCACCACAAAGGACATTGTTTTCATGTCTCTTGGATCCCATCCCAGCTCTGCCCTATATCATTTGATTTTCATTCATAGATGCTATGAAAGAAATGGAACAAACCTCTCCACCTAGGGATGCTCCCTGGCTCTGAGCAGCTACCTTTCCATTACCCCTGGGAGGAAATCAGGTTGTCCAACAGAGCTCCAGACAGAAGATTTTATTATGATACTGATACAAAATCCATATTGAAAGAATACCAGGCAACAGCAAAACATGGATGGAAGGGCTGGGAGTGTTTTCCTCAGGTCTGGGTTAAGGTCCCACAAACCTCTCCTGGCACAAGTCTCCCTGTTCTTGTCAGGTCCTCACATTCTGCATTGCTCCCTCCAGGGCGTGCCTGACATCTTCCCGCCAAAATCTCACTGGCCAGGTCTCGTCACCAGAAGCTGCGAGAGATCTCTGGCAAAAATCTCCAGCAGAGAGGAGGGAAGAAGCTTCTGGGACAGACCTACTTTATAAATCAAGAACAGAGCTACTGTTTCTAATGAAAATCATTCTAGAAAGACAAAGTAGCTTAAAAATCAGACAAAACTATGTTGGTGCCCTACTGTTATGGGCTTGAAAAGCACCACTTAAACCACATACATACCATTCTTACTCTTATACTCTACCTCCAAGGAGCCAGTCAGGCCCTCCACTGATCTCTGCTGCTGAAAGGGCCAGAAACCAACCAGTGCAGGTTTCTAGCCTCCTCTGTTTGGATATAGTCCATAAGCACAGCTATGTGGATCTCACCAAGCCCCTGTGGTTTCTCCATGTGGTTTTTGTTGCCTAAAGAGCAGAAGACTCAAAATATGTGACTAATTATGATGTTTTACCCTTCTGGCATGCGCAGGCCTTGAAATGCTTCACAGAACAGACAGGGAACCTCTTCCTCAGTCATACAAAGCAAAGTGCAACAGGGACCTGACACATCCCATGGGAGCTCTGCCCCACAAAAGAGCCATGGCCCATTGGTGGGGCAATCTAACAAGCATAGCTGACCCACCTTTAACCCAGGAGAGGTGCTTGTGTTTGTTTCTGACTGGAAAGCTCAACAGATGTGTTCATCCTTCTCTGTTAGCTACTACAGGACTGTATAAAGACTGATCTTCTCTGCTCTGTCATCCTTGGCATAGCATTGTTTTTTTCTGGTGATGCAAATCATCTCAACTGCCAGATTTACACAGCAAGTACTTGCAGAATTCAAGCTCAGAATGTATACCCCCTAAGCTTTCCAGCCAGCCAAATTTGTGAAGGCAAGTTTGAAAGGAACACAGGTTGGCTAGAACTCTACAGTCTCTTTAAAATCCAAAATGAGTACTCATGTAAAATGGTTTTGCAGTATACACCCAGATTTGATGACAACAACAACAATAGTAATACCACCTGACTTTCATCAGTAGATCTCAAAAGCACTTTACAAAGAGATTGTAAAGAGCAGCTACTTCACAAGAGGTGCTTTTTCAGCTGCTGACAATATTTAAAGTACTGAAACATATTAAGTGATATTAACTAATCACCTGCCAAGCCTTTTACATCAAGTTGCTACCTAGAACAAAGTATTATGCTTCATTTTAGAACAACTGCCACCTATGGTTTATAAGGGTAAGTATATAGCATAAACAGTAATCTTAACAGCACAAAGGTTCACTTTCATGGCCTGATTTCATTTTTTCTGTTTGCATACAGCAGATCTTATTCTGCTGAGATGCATTGAGGTGTAGGGAATGCAAGCAACTTGAGAAAAACAAAACCTCAGTTTTTAAGAAGCTGTGAAAAGCATATCAGAACAGGTCAGCACAATAATCACAAGTATAAATCAACACGAATGGAACACCTCAGACCTGGCAGGGCAAGCAAGACTTTAATAGGTCCACCCAACAGAAAGAGCAAGGAGACTTAAGCCTATTCAAGAGATGAGAAGTTTTTTCTTTGTCCGAACTGCTGTAAAATTTTATTATGGTGCAATATCAGGCTCGCCTAGGTGGTAGATAGTGCATTAGATATTCACAGTGGGTGGTAGATGTGTATTAAGATATCACATGAAGCAATAACATTTCCTAAACTTTCTCTTTCTTCTGCCCAGCACACATGGAATAAAGCATTAAAATGAGCCACGCATCAGCAGTGAGTAGATTTGAAGTTCCTGTGTTGCACTGAGAGGTATTTTGACTGTGTTAGAAAAAAGCCAGCATCACTGGCTATAACAATCCTGTGAAGTTACACAGTCCTTTCAGACTTTTCATAAGAAAAACCCCTCAGTTAGGTGTTCTTTTCAAAGAACTAGCTGCACTTCAAAACAGAAAACCTGAGTATCTTGCCCACACAGTGAGGCACAAAGTTTGAATATGCAACCACGAGGTGTTTTAAGGGCTGGGAAACTAAGAAAGCACATCAAGCTGGTTTAAATAGACAAAACACTACTTGCAGCATCCAGTGTTTTCAGTACACTGTATAGCTACTTTATCGTGGTTTGGGAAAGGAGGGAAGAGGTATTTTACACGTTCTGAGCACAAGAATCCTCTACTGAGGCTCCAAGAAACAGCCTTGTAAGAGGAAGGGTTACTCCAAGATTAATTTCATCTGTTGGCAGCAGGTAACAGCATAACCTGGATAAAGGAAAATTGGTTTTCACTAGAAGTAAAAGACCCTGAGTAATGAAGCCTCTAGGTTGCCTGTCTGACACAGAATACACTTGCAGTCAAATATTACATGAAGTCAGGTTGATATATCAGTTTATTCTTCATTTTCAAATTACTCCAGATACCCAAAAGTGAGAATATAGGTTTCTCTTGACAAGTGATAAAGGAAACAGACCTCGCAATATAGTTCAATGCTCTCCCTATCTCTGCATCTTAAATCTCTCCTTTACGTTGTTCTACAAAAGAGCAAAAGACCCAATTTTCCCCTTCATGCAGCTCATGTTTTGCCAAAGCTTGCAATACAGCAAAAGTACCATTTTCACATGAGTCCATCACAATGGAATCGGGTTATACTTTATTTTCTCTCATACCTCAGCCCTAGGTGGGGCCTTCTTGTAGGTGCCAGGGCAAGTCAAGCAAGGATTGTCAGCTAACCTCAAACTGCAGTTAAAAAGGAGCACTGAAGAATACCCAAACTAGAAGTTAGAAGAGTTAAACTGTTACTATTAAGCTAGATTTTAATGTTGGAATCAAAATCTCACCAGGGAAAGATCGAGAGATTCTAGAAAACAACTTTGAGATTCACTGTGTGATGGAATGTTGAAGAATTGGGGATTTTTTTAACTTATAGTTGAGTGAAATGGCTTTGCCTTGCCATATACATTAGTCAGACACATACATGATAGGAATCAAAAAGAAAAAACAGCCCAGTGCTAATTTAAGCAAACCAGAGAAAGGGGCTAAAGAAAGGGTTTTGCTTTAAGCTACGTAGTCCCTGCGTCTTGGGGGTCTCTTACAGTTCCCAAAGCACACAGAATTTACAGCTTTGCTCAAGGAAAAAAAGCCAACCTGCCTTTTCAGCTTAGCAGAAACCAAATAACTGAATTAGATCTCCATAAAACAGAGCAGACTGCAGTCATCAGCTCCAACATGCAGATGCAGGCCTAGGCACATATGAGTGAAACCACAAAGGCAGCTGTGCCATGTACAAGGCTTCCAGAAGTCACTTCCATTGGTGGAGCACCAGGATAACTCCTACATATGCAGCTCCCATTATTGGGTACATCCCCTCAACCCTGGGCTTTCCATCCACAGCACACAAGAATTGTAACAACACCTCCTTCATCCCAGTCTCAACACCCCAGTCAAGAAAAAAATGCACTACCAACCTTTCTCATCTTTCAGAGACTGCAGCACAGCTTTCAAATACCTGAGAACCACAGCACACAAAGCTGAGGGGAAAGAATTACTTCCAGCAAGTTCCACCAAGGTCTGTCCAGCACAAATTTTCCAGACAAAGCTACTCTACCCCAAGCTCCAAGAGCTGGTTTCTCAGCAGCCACACTTAAATAAAGATTTAATGTATGGTAGCATGATGTGTATCACCTGCACTGGGTGCTGCTGAAGACCCACACATGGCCTACATCTGCTACTCCATAGTCATTATTTTGCAGCTGAAGTTCAATATGCACTTGGTAATTAACAACCTACTTAATTGATTTTTACCTGTCTTCTAGAATGACCACATTGCTGGATTCTGTAGTGTATTTCTTCTCTGAATTTTATAGCAGGTTACTTGCTTTGCAACTTCTCAAGCTGCAGTTTATTTGAAAGTATTTCTGTGCACTTTAAGTGTTTTTTATTTAACCATCAAAATATTTTGATCAGATACCCAGGACCAATAATATGTTTTGTTTCCCAGGACAACAGCCTAAGTCCTGCCTTCATCTTATAGTATGATCTTCCAGGATCATATTGTATGGTATCCTTCAACATATAGATCCTGCCCTCCCCCTCAGAAGGTTTCAATTCCTTTTTCAGAAGGTCACAGTGTTAGAACAGGACTCCCTGTCTGATGCACACAGGCAGAATGACTTGCCCTTGGGTCAGGCCAATAGCAGAGCTAGGAGAAGAGCTCTGATTTCCTATTGCCAATCCAGCTTTGCAGCTAAAAACACCACAAATTTCTTCCACCTTAAAATGTACAGAATTCTACCATCTACTTCAGTGGTTCTATTTTTTTTTCCACCAAAATCAAGATGGACTCTTGATGGCTAGTGCATGATACTCACTTAGCATCCACTGATTTGGTGACCATTTCTGCCTGGGGACTCACTTGCAGAACGATTACATGCTCAGCCCAGACACATGTAAACTGGCTGCTGTGGAAGTCGTTGCTTCTCTGGATTAATCCACTTTGGGAAGTGATCTGTCCTTCAAACTTTGATTCATTTGAATTGCCACATAGTATCTGAAAGAAGAAAAAGCTGAACTCTCAGTGCAGCTCTCCTCTCTGCTGGGTATTGCGGGTGCTGTGGAGCTGCTTCTGCTGCACTTGGCTTCCCAGCTGGAGCTCCTGAAGCAGGCACAGTGGAACAAGCTGGTGTTGATTGAAGCAGAAATTCTGTCCTCAGATCTGGTCCTACATTAACCCCCTTTTGGGATCACTTTAATGCTTGTATCAGTGTTTCCGTGTCATCTTTCTCCAAAAACATAGCTCAGGGTAACCTCCAAGAGCAGAAACAGCTCGGAAAATACGAGGAGGAAAAGAAGGAAACTCTCTGAAAGAAAAATCAGCAGAGATTTCACTTTGATCTTACTCTATTGTTTTGTTTTAGCTGCTTTTCTCCAAGTTCAGGTATTTTCTCGCCTGTAGCAATGGCAGCAAATGGAACGTGCTAACACACCCTCCTGCTTGTTGCTGGTTACTATATTAGGATAGGCATCACATCAAAAAGCAGAGGGAACAACAGAGGTCTAGTTGACAAACTTTATTTCAGCAGACAAAGTCTTAATGTTTTCTAAGAGATACCTTGTAGACTTTTATCACTGCTGTTCAACAAATAGACTAACTTGGCATCAGCTGCTGGAAGGAGTGGACAGGGCCAACTCCAAAGAGCTCCAAGGACTGTGCCCATGTGTAAGTTTTGAGCACAGCTACCCCAGAGAACTTGGTTTCTCTCTGTGGTGAAGATGCCCATCACGTAGCCCAGAGCCAGGCCGGGTCTGCCTTTGCCTGCAAGTGCAACCCAAAGAGAAGCAGTTTTCATTGTTTCTCACCTCAAATGCTAATTTGCTGGCATAAGCTTTAAATTTGAGCTGTGCAAAATCTGAACTGCAGTGAGGCAGGTGACATAAGGGGGCGCAGGAGGAAATACCATGGCTGGATGTATTCAGCATTTCCCCCTCTCCCCCCTCCTCCCTCCAGGAGACAGTCGGAGAGTTTAACGCTCCCCGATGACAAATCACATTCCAAAATACTTAATGACTACAAGCATTTAACGAACGATTAAAAGTCATTCTAAGCGAGCTATGACTTCTTCCAACAAAGCCGAGCCCAAGACCCTCTCCATGCCTCCAGCGAGCTGGCTCACCCAGCACTACCTCTTGCCAACACTCCTCACCTTGGCAGCCCTGCTCCACACACCTCTGGGACCACAGAGGGTTTCTGGCCAAGGAGACCTTCAGTGGCCAGAGCCACTAGAGGGCATTCAAAACACAGGATTGCCAACTCGTTGGGTGCCCATAGCATCCAATCAAATCAATTATCTGGTGTTATGTGGACGTGGTAACTTGGAGAACACCTACACTTCTCCATTCAAGTTTGTTCAAGACCTAATGCAGGTAATATTTGTCCTGACGCTACCACAAATGCTGTTCCTGTGTAATTACAGTCGGAATTACACCACGGGAGCTCAAATCCTCTAGTAACAGGTTGCTTTGGAGTATAAGAATTCAGATTTGCATCTCTTGTTTGTTTTGCTTTTTACTCAGGGTTCCAGTAGACATCAAAGTAAATGGACCTCACCACGGTTCACATTACTCCTCCACGTATGTGTGCAAACATGTACATCCAAGTCTTGCAACTCGAACACAGTCACTCACAAGTCTCCTTCTTTGGTTGACAAATTATTATTGAGCAGACCCCTTTCCTTCTGCTACTTTTTTCCTATTATCTCCCACCCCAGAGTCCAGTAAGAGACAAACCCAGGCAGAGTCTGGGAAGTACCAAGAACAAGGGACCCCAGGACAGAGGAGCAGCAGCGCCCTGAGCTGGGAGAGGGCTGGTAGCAGAGTCTTCACCCACAGACCTCTGCCCTCAAAGGCTCTCCCCTTCCATTTACTTCATTAACCTCTGTGCATGACCTCAGTGGCAGGCTTATGGCTGTCACATAATTTAATTTGTCTCCTGTCTGAGGATACCACCCAAGCCTGCTTCCTACCCCACGACAACCACTCTACTCCTTCATTTTCCCTCCCTCCTTGTTCTGAATTTACCTGAGTAGTTCCAGGCTTTCTTTTCAAAAGTAGCCCCTCTAAGAGAGGGGAAGAGAGTCTGAAGTCTGTGTGTGGAAAGTACAAGTACAGTACCACTTGTACTTGAATAAAATAGGGACCAGAAAATGTAGGGTGATGGAATGCTGTAACAGGGCCAAAGGGCAGAGGCTCCCTGAGACCAGGCTTGTTAAAGGAATCCCCAGCTGATCCACACCAGAATAGAGGGGAAATCCCATGTCCTTATATGCAGCTCTTACATTTTAAGCCTAGTTGTGGACCACAAGGATTGATTTTTCCTGATGTTCAGCTTCCTTTATTTTTAAAGAAAAAATTAAGCATGGAAAGATGAGAGATGGAAAACAAGGAAATCCAGAGCTGTCAGGTGGCCAAGAGTCTGTCTCTGAGAAAACATGGGCTCCTTTTCTCTTGTAGCTGTTGTCTGGGAGGTCTGCAAGAGCTGATGGCTTTGGCTGAGGAATCCACAAACCCTGTGGGTAAACTTGCAAGGCTCTGCCACCCAGACCTGAGCAGCTTTCCATGAAGCATCTGATGAGCCCTACTACTTGTAGCAACTGAACTTCTTAAAATGAATATATATTACTTGCAGTGTGTATTTCAGTCCCCTCTGACAGGTTTAATGGGTCCATTTTACCTGATGAGCCCACTGTTGTCTGATGGAGCATGCTTGTCTGCACCAACCTTTTTTACTTAATAAAACCCCAATAATCCAGCAGCAAAGCCAAGCCAAAAAAAAAAAAAAAAAAGTGATTTTGTGAGAACAACTCCCATATTGCATGGGAGATGCAGACCTAAAGCAAAGACTTCTGCTTAAAACAGTCTCAATACTTGTAGCAAAGGTGTGGGAATTATAGAGGTTAAGTCTATTAGGGGCAGAGCTGGCAAGAACCCAAAATGCCTGAAGCACTGAGACACACTCCTTTGGGTGTTGCAGTTTGGCAGGGTATGAAGTGTGTAAGGGAAATGTGGGTGTGTGTCAGGCTTCACCTGCAATCTGAGTGTGGAATATAGATACATCCTGGCACCCTCAGGTTTGACATGTATTCCAAAAAGTATGCTTAGAAGATTTTTTGTGATCTATAGAAGGATTTCCCTCCTTACCCTGCCCCTGCTTATACCTCCATATATTTCATTCACCTTTTCCAAAGAGTTTTCTTGGAGACCAAAGAATGGTCTTTGACCTTATCAAGACAAGAGGCTTATGACCCATCCTCTGAATTCAATGGAACATCCCATATGCTCTTGGCTAGAGGTTTAAGTCTCTGTAGCAGAAACTAAGAGGAATACTTTGAACATAAGCACAGCTGTTTCCACATGTGTCTGACATAGTAGCCTGATAAGACTCTGAGTAGTAACCCTTTTTATGGTACCCTGTGTGCCAGTAAAGAAATACGTGGTTCTCAACCCACTACAGACAACACCTTATTTTTACTCTTAGGTCAGGACCCTCAGTGGGATCTGCACAGAGATCCCACAGCCCGAAGAAGAGCTGCAGATGGATGGTTGCTGTGCCTCAGGCCTTTGTCTCATGCTCACAGCAAGCTGTTGCTGCTGGAGTCTTTTAACCTTGAAACACTAAATGCTTGCAACAGTTTTTTAAGTCAAAACCTGAAGGGATGAACACAACCATTTTATGGACAAATGCAGCCTGTGATCATATTCAGAGATCTTAAAGCCATAACATTCTAATCACACTTGTGTTGTGGTGGAATTGCAGCCACTCGTTGCTGCATTTGCTGTTTGTTTGCCTGACATGAATTATTTTTCCTGGACAGGAATGCTCTTCTCCTTACAGCTGATGAATTTCCTAGATATTGAGTGTGACTGCTCAAGTGGCTTAGTGGAAGTTGTTAGGGTTATCTGGCCAGCCCTCAGACAAATGTTTTCCAGGAACAGCAATCTGTTTGTTTTCCTTTGTCCTTCAGGATTGTGGCTACACTTGCATTATAAATTTTCCACTTATTTTGCATATTTAAACTTAATATTTGTGAGGGAAAACTAAGGGAAGAAATTCCATTCCTCTGCTTGCTCTTACTTGTACCTCAGCATTTCAAATCGTGATCTCTAATGTCCAAGAGGCAACTCACTGAGTTCTCCAGCATTATTCTGACAAGTAACAATTCCTTTCCTGTTTTTCTTCAGTCTAAGCCTCCCTGTCAGCATGAGCTGGGAGGAGGCAGTGCACAAAGAAGAGGAAAGAAGAGAGGCTACAGAGAACTGTCACCACGAAGCAGAGGGTACCTGGTGGACATGGGCAATAAAACTCTGACAATCCTCCTACGAATTTGCAGGTTGCCTGCTCTATAGTCCTGCTGTGGCCCCTAAAACATTTTGCTTGTTGGTGTTCATGATTTTATAATAGAATATTTCAAGTGGCATTACCTTGAGGGAAGATCAGTGCTTGAGGGAAGTTCTGCACTTTTCCCAGTGCACCAGGAGCAGGGATGCTCCTTCAGCTACTCCCAGTGTGAAGACACTGAAGAAGTCTTATAAACTTCTTCATTTGTCACTGGGATGGGGCTGTAGAATCAAGTATGTTTCTGAAAACTCCTGACCATTTCTTCAGCTGGGATTTCTGCCCTATCATATTCTCCTTTCATGACACAAGCCTATTTAATTCTGTGGTTTTTTTCAGCCACCCCTCAAGATATTAATGTCCTGCTGTGTCTCACATCCCCATCTCCAAATGCCAACAGTAAGTCCTTTTTCCTGTCCTTTATTTGTCTTGTGGTCACACTATGAGCTCCTTGGAGGATGAGCTGTGCCCACAGTGAAGGAGTCCACTGGTCTAACTCATAACCAATAGTAACATGGCACCAGGAAGAAGTGTGGTTAATCCCATAAGTAAAGCAGGAGCAATTAATTCTGAGGAGATTTTTCTGGGGTCATTTCCACTGGCTGATGCAAATGGACACTGATGGAATCTGCATTCCTTTCAGGGCAGCCTGAACAGCTCATCCTAATTTTTTTTTTTCTTTCTTTCTTTCCCCAAGCATTTGAAAACATAATTGCAAGGGTCAAGGATTGCTCAGGGTGATATGCTTGCAGCTTTTCAAAGTTTCTGACTTGATTCAAGACAGGAAGATTTTGTGAAAAATTTGGTGTGTATGTCTAGTCACATCAGGAACAGCAGGGCTACAGAGCAAAATGTCTACTCCAGGCTTCCCATGATGTTCCCAGTAAAAATGAACAACTAAAGAGCTTCTCCTATTCTATTTTTGATTGTGAAGACTAATTTAGAGATAATTGCTGTGCTCTTGTGTCAGCTCTTTTGCTTCTACTTTTAAGAGGAAACTGTCAATATAGGGATTAGAATGAAGTAATGTCCTTTAATCATTCACCATAATTTAGCAAACTTTAGGTAAAGCACATTTTACCACTCACATCTCTGCTTCTTTTAGTCTGCTCTCCTAATTTCCTCCCTCTCTCACTTGGGATGGCAAATCAAACCTGTTGTCAATTTTAGCAGCAAAAAGTGAGAAATTTTATTACCTCTTCCAAAGAAAAAAAGAAAAAAAAAAAAAGCTGGATAACCAGGACAACTGAATTTCAACTACATTCAGAACAGCAACAACAAAAAGTTACTGGTTTTGCACTGGCCATTTTGCTTCAGTTTCTTTTTTAATTTCTGTACCTTTTAATCCTTCAGAGAATGTTATTGAATCTTGGATTAGTCTGCTATTCCCATAACAGTCTCAGCAGCTTGTCTGAGATAAAATGTATGTAATCTCAGGGTCAAAAATTCTCTGGTCACTGTCACTGAAGATAATGTTCTTGCTGGGAGAGTCTAAGAATACCAGCAAGAATTTCAGGAGGAGGTAATATTTTTATCAGACTAGCTGATATAGCTGAAAAAGCAAACAAGTGTCTGGGTACAGAAGTCCTTCAAGTCAAAAATAGAACAAGCTGAAAAGCTAGATACAATTTGGGAACAATTACTCTAATTTTAACCTTATTATGCTGTTCACTTTGACTTTAAGAAAGAAAAGTCCCAGCTAGTACCTACAAAGCAGCAAGATGAAGGTTCATGAGCTGGTCTTAGCTAACACTGATCCTGAAGGAACTTGGAAACTGGACCAGCTCTGAGCAAGGGTTATAGCAGATGACCTTCAGAAGTCACTTCCAACCTCAACTTATTCTTGGGAATTTGTGATTTTGTGCCACCACTTCCCATAAATCTTGCTTTTAAATGACAAAGCTGCCATAATAACAGCACACAGAGACCAGGGCACTGACCAGCTTCTTTCTCCCCTTGTAGCACAGGCCCAGGGGGTTAAATGGGCTGTTTTCCAAGTTTTCATTCAGATGTGGACTGTTACAGATGAATTCCTGTCACGGGGAAGACTGGACCTAAAATGGAAGGGACAAAAACTAAAACACAGTAGCAGGACGTGCATGTGTGTAGGGCAGCAGGGAGCAGGGGTCAGGGACTGCAGCAAGGGGGGTGCAGGGAGGTGTTTGACATGTATTCACAAGAATGGTCATGCACACACATCCACTGAGACATCTGACATTGAGGTCAATCATGTCTCTCAGCTATTTGGAGAAGGGCATTGCTGCAGGTTTCAAAAGGATGATCTGCAAGTGCAGCCAAAGCCGGCTCATTAGAGCACCTGCCAGTCTTTATCAGTTGTCAAATAAAGCAGATGGATTTGGTCAGCAAACCTGCAGATAAAACATTAAAGGTTTTGTTGTGTTGGGGTTTTGGTTTTGTTTTTTTTTGTTGTTGTTGTTACTTTGGGACCCACTTCAAAGGTAGCTTCTGCTTTCAAGTTCTGACTCAAGTCTGATCAATAAAAGTAGTCTAAGTTTCCAGTTAGCAGTGTTTATTAACAAGACAGCAGCAGAGGTGACTGTCACCATTTTTAGTGTAGGCAGACTCTTTATTTTCTCATAAAAGGAGGGGAAATAGCTTACCAGATGTTACAGCTAAATCATTCTATAAATAAAATAGTTAATGATAATTGTGCAGTAACAAGCATTCATTACCTCTTATCCTAGGAGTTTAAAACAATTATGCCTTACAGAATCTAAATTAGGATTAGAATCTAAATTAGGATGGCACAAATTAAAGGATGCAGTTGCCACATGACTGTAAAACGAGGGTGCTCTGCTTAACTTGACGTTCACAAGAATGGACACAGGAGCTAATGCAAGGGGGCTGCATCTCACCTCTTGGGGCAACTGCCTGGACAAGTCCCCTGTACTTTAGTGGAATCCTAAAGACTTCCAGATGATATGTAACTGGCTGATGCACCTTCTCTGCAGCTGGTACTTTCCACAACAGTATCTGAAAGCCCAGTCCCCTTCAGTGGGACAGATCACTGTGGAAAAGGTGCTTTTCCCACATCCCCTTCCGCCTCTCTGGACATTAGGAGCAATGCTGAGTTCGGTTCACCAGGCTTAGGCTTGTGTGGGTGAAAAAAACCCTTATCACTCAGGTGTTTGTGCAACACAAACATTAGAAGGAAGCAGAGATACTATCAGAGGGGATTCATTAAGAGAATGCAAGTTCATCTTCTCAACAAGCTACTTATATTTTCCATTCAGCCCTGGTTCTGATTTGCAATCGTTACAGGAAGCACCTCTACATATTCATCACTTGCCAGCAGCTACTTCCTAATCCATGTCACCACTGACAGGACTGGATGTTGCTTCAGACATATTTCTGATGCTGAGATGAGGAAATCTACATCTTTCTGGGATTATTGCTGAGGGCATAGAACTCAAGAGTGATGTGATGAATGGAGAGGTGTGAGAGGAACAGACCTTATCTCCTGCTGATGATTTCAGGGAGATAGCTCTTGGAGAAGAGATTACAAGCACTTGTCAAAGGAGATGGCAGTAAGAGATTTGACACAGTTCAGCAAATGCTTTCTGGTGATGAATTTGAAAACACTGTTTCCTTCCTGGCAAAGGCCTCGTTTATCACCTGGGAACAAAATTAATGAAGTGAGCAAACAGGAACTATGAACTATTATCTCTTCTCTATATAATTCTCTGTCATGCAGCCATGCAAATGATTTGCTGTTCCCAAAAGATTATGTTTGTCATTAAAGAGAAGAAATCAGGCCAGATTTTACCTTCAGCAGCACAAGCCTACATCCACTGTAATGTCATCAAAGGTGTTGGAATAACACGGGATTTCATATGTAATTGAGAGTAATTCCAGCCTCAAATGACACGAGTTTATCACTGTAAGTTTTCCTGATGCCTAGGCAGTGATATTCCTTAAATCTCACAAGCAGAGCTTCTCATTCTTCATTTTAAGACTCTGAAACAAACCATGGAGCCTGCAATCTCTGCATCTGACATTTCAGCTGACATTTACCTGCTGGGGAGAGGGAGGAATGGTGGGAAGGAGAGGAGAAAGGGAGGAGCAGCACTGGCTTTCAGGTGGGATGGTAATAACTCCTTTATGGCAGGGCATTAGCATAGAGCCAGCGCCAGTGAAATTAGCCCACCATTGTACTGCATAAACAGAGCCTGGGTTGAGACAACAAACCCATTGATCTTATCTGCCAACACCCAGATCATCATCTGGGCTTTGACTTATCATCTGCTCTGTCAACAAGTTCCCCCGTAGAGAAAAGAAATGGCAACAGCAATAGGAAGAGCAGCCTGCAGCACACAAGAAGCTTTTTGCTTTAGGAACCTGCCAGGCCATAAAAACATGCCACTTTAAACGGGGAGGCAGATTGCTGCTGAAGGAGAGAGCCTGGGGGCAAGTTCCAGCAATGGGATTACAGTGAATTCCACCTTGGACAACAGTCACTGCAGAGTTCAGTGTTTGCAGTTGAACTTTCTCAAGAGCCACAAAAACCCCCAGAATTCAGTCAAAGGTTTTGTTTAATTTTGCTTGATTTTCATTCCTGCATTCGTGTCTGTATCTAAACTAATGGAGAAGTGTAACAAACCAAACAAACACCAAAGCACGTTTCCATTAATGGAATATTTTGTCTGGAAGCTTAAACAGCAGAACAAGGGGACTCCACATTGTGTTTCACTTCCTTGAAGCTCTTTTTTCATCTTCTCTTTCCCTTTGGGCTGCCATGAGAAGATGTTCTCATGTCATTATGTGGCCACAGAGCAGTGAGCAATGGGAGGCACCCTGGACAGGCATCAGCTCCTCAGCCAGCACAACCTGCTACTGCAACCTTGGAGAGGTTGACAAAGGAAAGATTTCTCAAGGTGCCCAGGCTGCTGATAAAAGGTGACCTACTTTCTTACCCATCCATATTTGTATTCCATTTCTTGCTGAGCCATCGGGGTGCATGGCAAGGGGTGAAGTATCTCTGGGAATGTGGCAGGTGCAGACAACATCTGAGCCTAGCAGGGGAAGGGCACAGACTGGCAGGTTTGGTGAGACATCATGGATCCATTGGGCACAAACATGGGTCCTAGGGGAAAGTGAGGAGAGAGATATAGCTGATAACAGCAATTTGCAGAACAATCTTTTTTCAGGCATGTGCAGAGAGAGTATCAGATGGAGGAAAGCCATGCCTTGGAGAAGGAAGATCCACAGAGAGCTGACTGCCTAGATCTGCTCTCTGAAACATCTTGTCAGGGCTCAAAGTCCTATTAAAAGCATCAGCCTGTCCCTTCCTGAGATGATTTGTGCATCTGCAAAGCCTGTAACATCCTCGTGTCTTCAACAAGGAGAAGAAAAAACTACTTAAATTAAATGGCTTTGGTACAAAGAGGATCTGGCACTGGCCAGCTTGATGTTATTAACATTTCCCAGGAGTGATGTTCCACAGTGGCAGGCTGTTGTAATTACTAGGAGTGAAGTTGTAAGTCCTATTGAAAAGACCAAGAGATTTGCTGGTGACTTCAAAGAGGCAAAGATTTGTGTGGATTTGCATGGGGATAGAAAATGCAATGGGTTAGAAAATCAGGCCCTCCAGTGTCTTTAATCTTTTGTGGGCTTTATCCAGACATTTTGGTCTACAGGGGATTTAAATTAAGTTGCAAAAGAGACTTCCTAAACTTTCTGTCCAAATGTTATATTATGTGGGTTTTATTCTATTGGCTTAAAAAAAAAATTGACCTTTTCTAAGCTTTTTGGATTAATGGCTTGTGGGCAGCTAATGCTGGCTTAGTGTTGGCAAGGAATTTACTTTCATGATGTGGAGACAGATGATGATCTAATAGTCATTTGCCTTTTTCCAGGAAATTCACATATATAGTAAAAGATGAAAGAAAGATCTTGGGATGAATCAGTAAATAATGAAAAATGACAGGTCAGGATAAAGTTTGCTGTGAAAGGCATTTGAGAGAACTTGTAGTACAGAATATGCTACAGTCACTGTGAAAGTATGTGATCAGGCATTTAGACTGGGTTTTGGACTTATGGTTGTATTAAAATTTATGGTTCTAAAGTAATTGTTCAGATTTGTTCTGAATTATTTACAACTGATCATGTGATCTATTTATTACTTTATTTTAATGGTGGTCACTCTAAAAAGTCAAAGAACAGTCAAGTAAGGTAAAAAAAAAAAGTCATACTTGTGATTTAACACAACCTTGTGTCCATACAGCTATGGACCAAAGGGATACCTACCCTCAGACTGTGCATTTTGACCACCCATCCCAGAGGATCCTCCCTGTTGGTTGTCAGCTGAGGTAAGAATGTCACTTCCCTAAAGAAATATGAGGCATTTTCAAAAGTGCTCAATGTGAGCCCTTGCAATGACTGCAGATGATGCCAGGCTGAGGTGGTTTAGCTTTGTTCATTCAGTTGCTGTCTGAAGTGTGAAATTTAGTCAGGAGAGTCTGCAACCATAGAATCATAGCATCATCTAGGTCAGAAAAGACCTTCCAGATCATCAAGTCCAAGTGTCCTTCTGAGGGCAGCACTTGTGAATCACTTGTATTTGCCACATGCTGCACAGATTTGCATAATGGTTATGCAAACTGGACAAAGTGACCAACAACCTCACTGGTAACAAGGAGCAGACTTCCAGTGATTTTACCTTAGGGTTAGAAAGCAAATTCTGTGACAGAAACACACACTCACACCACACATCTCAGGCAATATGTGAGAAAATATGCTATTTTGTTTTTTTTCCCTCCA
The DNA here is from genome assembly GCA_025447755.1 of Corythornis vintsioides. Taxonomy (NCBI): domain Eukaryota; kingdom Metazoa; phylum Chordata; class Aves; order Coraciiformes; family Alcedinidae; genus Corythornis; species Corythornis vintsioides. The sequence goes on along the minus strand of JAOEGS010017953.1, from coordinate 22,006 downwards.
ATTAAGAAATGCATTAAGGCTTATGTCACATTAAAATCTAGACTATGATTCCACATTTAAGAAACAAAGATATATTCAAATGGATATATGTATGGATAGCAAAGAACATCTGCTTTAAAAGGTGAGTGGAATTCCCTAAGTCAATCTATAAAATCATTTGGAATACTGATGAACTCCAGATTTAATAGCAGCTACAATGAAGTCAGCCATCTGCCAGCTTGTAAACTGTCATTGTGTAAATCTGATATACAGTAGGTGTGAGTTGCCAGGGCTGCCCTGACTTGAGCTTCATGGAAACACAGGCCTCAGTGAAGCAATTCCAGTAGGAGATGAAGATCCATCACTTTTTTTAAGCCTTTTTATTTGGTGACAGCCAAAGGTATAAAGTAGTTCAGAAAAAAACCCCAACCAACCAGTGTTTTGGAAGATGCATCCTGCTATTTACCATAAATAGACTTGATTGAAGGTAGAAACATCCCACTTTGGAGGCAGATAGCTGTGTGCTTGCCTGGTTCTACACTTCTGCCCTGAACATTTGCTGCTGGACACATGAGTGGACAGAGAACTGCACGAGACAAGTTTATGTTCTTATTTTATAGCCATCTTCCAGGCAAAATACAACCCAGAATGGATTCTGACTGCTTCTTGTGGATGCTAATATATCATTACCTGCCTTGAGGCTGAGCTGTATGTGAAGCCAACAGACCTGCAGGGGAATACAGGGATGCCCTCTGGTTGTCCTGGGGTTAAATATCCACTCAAGCAATCAAATTCTAGCCATATATACCAAGTTTCCCCTAGTAAGTTCAAGTGGAGAAAGCTCTTCACATTGATTAGAAGCAGTCAGCCCCCTCTACACACACCTAATCTGTGTTATTTTGGAAGCAGCCCAGAAAAAAATAGTGAGAAGCCCAGCCAGTTGTTATGATGGTTGTATGCCAGAGGCTCACACTCAAATTCAGGCTTTCCCAGCTAACAGTTTTTTTACCCCATTGCTCTTAGGGTACCTATGTGCCTTTCTGGATGCAGTTCTCCAAGTGGAACTTGATCTGGGTCAGAGCAGGGAGGTGGAGGCAAGCAGGATGCTTTCTGCTCCTCCTAAGGGCTGTTGCATCACAGCTTTTGAGTCAACACATTTCAGACCTCCCACGGAGAGAAGAGCTGGCTCTTTACCTGTGCAAGCCCCAGCATAATAATTTTTGGTAGCTTTCCCCAAGGCATTCTGCTGAGGTCATACATGACAGTCACAAATATTTCCCAGATTACCAAATATTGCAGAAGGCTCTTGTGTGTTGGACAGAGAATGTTTTGTTGGTTTTTTTTTAACTACTCTAAGGCAGAAGTTAGTTAAAAGGTGCTCATATGAAATGATGTCTGAGTCACTTGACTGTGACTTCTCGTGTTAAAAACCAGAAACACACAAGAGAAATCCCACCTCCACTTCTCCCTTTTTCTACCATGGGGCTCTTCTTTCAACACCAGCTAAGAAAGCACTTTTCAGAGGATCTTCCTGAAATGGGGGAATCCCCAGAGGAAGTGGAAGAATTTTCTGTGAGACTCATGCACCACGGGGAAGAAAGGAGGTGTTGGAGGAAGGGTCAAACTACCTGGAAACATAGTAGTAGAGAGCTTTGATAACTGGTATAGTTAAGACCAGGACTGAGGATACTCTGGGGGTGAAACAGAGAGCTAGAAAGCTTTGACCAGGTCCCCAGTTGTACATATAAGCCATCCAAAGGGAAGTTGTGCCAACATTCCTTGGGAGGAGCTGTTAGCTGGTGAAAAGCCTCAATTTCTGGAAAAATAGCAAAAAAGCAACCCCAACCAAGGGACATGCTGCATTCTTGCAGGAGACCACATACAGCAGCTGTTTCCAGAGTGCATGTGAGATTCAGAAGGTACCCAAGCTCTGGATTGAGAGCTGACAGATTTCCCAGACACAGCAAAGCACTGGAGCAGTGCAAGGTTCTTGGCCCTGCACACGGGATAACGTGCCCGCCAGTCTCTGTTGGAACTTGTATCCCTGATCAGGAATGACATTTTGTCATTTCTGCGAATGAACAAAATTCCTCTGGTGAAGAATTTGAAGTTTAAGCAGAGCCAAAAATTGCTCAATGCATTAATAGGGCCCAGGCTGAGCTTTCGTGCTGGAATAGCAACAATCCAAGGGAAAAAAAAAAAGTAGCAAGTTAAGAAAGCAGCCAGGAGGCTCCAGCAGTGTAAACTCTACAAATCTGTGTTCAACCCCTTAGCACCTTGTTCCAATTTTCTATTTCTTCTCTGCCTCTTTTTTTTTTTTTTCCATGTACTTATTTTCCACTGGGATAAACTTAATTTGGATGCAGGAAGGTATAAACATTCTGACCATGTTTGTGGTGCAGGGCACTAGTGACCTCTTACAGGGTGGGCCAGGTATGTGCTTAATTGATGTTCAAATGCAGAGCAGAAATAACTGGATAACTAAGCACAGGCCCCTTTCTTTTGTTACTGCATTTCTTGTTCCAGGAAATCATCCAATGGTTTCACCATGATTTCTGCTAAGGACTGAATCCATACAGACTGCAGAACAGGGCCTTCAAGAGGAGGAACAACTCTATTAGTATTGGTGTTCCTAATTAATACCTGTTGATGTGATATTGTCTGGTTGGAGAAGATAAACAAGTCAGCTTATTTCAGTGTCCCCATGTGAATCCCTGCTGTAGAAACCAGGGAGACATGGTTGAATCCTTGTCAAGCAGAAGACTCACAAAACAGGGTCAATGTTAAAGAACCTCAGTGTTGCTTTTGGTCTGACAAGACAGAAATGGAAACCCCCCACCCCCACCCCCCGATTTCTGCTGAAGAAACCTTAATTTTCCTTCTAAAAATGAAGTTAATACTATAGATCCCAGGTTTATTTCTGTTTTCTGCACTTCAGCTATTCTGTCTTAGCAATTTTATAAACACTCTGGTCACTAGTAAGCTCATGCTACAGGTGGGAACATGCCTGAATCCTGGTCCAGATGTAGTCTAAGGAATTGTGATATTCTGACACATGGAACTTTATCATCAATGAACTGAATTCAATGAGCTGGTCAGGTCCAATGCATACAGATATTGTGTACAAACATATGTATTTGTATATATATATATATATACATGCATGTAAGTATGTATAAATACATGCAAATGCATTCATGCAGGCACTTGTGGTTAGGTACATGCTCTGCACATCTTGACAGCACTGGCTTAAACATAAGGGCAGCATTTCAACAAAATATAATTATTTTATTATGGAGAATCAGGTCACTGTTACATAGGAAGGGAAATAAAACTGAAAGCTACTCCTTCTCACTTCCCATAGCAAGAAGATTTTCAAGTTGGAGGCTTCTGACAGGAGGAAGTTGTTAGGAGTTGTCTTCCAGGCAGATCTCCTATCTGTGCTTGGCTGTCCTGGCCACAAGCAGGCTCACAGCTCAACTGACCAGCACGGCCAAGTAATTTCATCAGCCTCACTTCAGTCAGCAAAAGGCAAGGAAACAGCTGGGCCTTCAACTAACCCTAATATCTCAGTCCAAACTCATCTGGGACATGCCCATCAACCACATCCTGGAGAAACAGTGAAGAAAACCAGCTCTGAATCTCCCCTGCTTTGGCCCTTACAACTTTGTGGTATCAAACATCCGAGCCAGCTGTTTAAAAACCTGAGGCTGGATGGAGAAGATTTATTTTCACCTGCCTTTGAACCTACAGCCCTTGTTCAGCTGTAGGCTTTCACTATAATAACCTGATTTAGGGATTTTTTTTTCTGCAGTTTTGTGTGTAGACTGGCTCTCAATCTCCCTAGATTTAGTGACTCACCCAAAAGCTTCATGAACAAGCTCATAGATTTTTATCATCAGTGAAGAGCTGTGGTGTTAAAAAAAAAAAAAAGAAGCTGATCTACATACAATAATCTGTGCCTGTATATCCAGAAGAGTCCTCTTTTGGCAAGAAAGAGCACAATGGAAACCCAACAGGGCCATTAGAAATCATTTCCTTATATGACACTATGTCAGGTCCGAGTTGAACTAAGAAAGAATGAAACTGTTAACAAAATAGCTCTTTGTCAGACTACGTAAACTGGGTTGATGATCTCAGACAAGGACAATAATTCACACTGTATTTCCTTCAGATTACAGGGGCATCTTTTAATATTGAGTCACTTCTTGCTGAAAAATTATGGGTAGCCCAAAGCTAACACCCTGCAGTGCCAGGCACTCTGCCACAATGCTGCCAAAGACTGGCCAGAGCTTGAACAAGCCTGAACAAGATTGCTGGCCCCCAGCAGGGCCAAAAATCATCTGCAAGTGACCATTTTGTGACTGGTGTCTATAAAAAATGGCAGCTTTTAGTGCTCCCTCAGTGTCACTTTGCAGAAGCTGCTGATTTGTGATCTTACCTGATATCCCTCTTCATCATTTCCAGACTAAATCATGCATAGGCAACATGACTTACATACTTCTGTGGAATGAGTTCTACTAACAAAATGCCCCTTAGTTCTTTGTCATGTGTCATTCTGGTCACTCTTTAAAAAGAAGAAATCTTCTAATACATCATCAATGAAGAGACAAGGCTCTCTGGTTTCTCTTTGTCTCTCCCATGCACACACTGAGTTTTCTGCCCTGTGTTCACACACTCTTCTCCTCTTCTCTCTCCCTTGCATGTCCTTGCACCCACCTGGAGGTCCTGCTTTCTTACAGTTATGTTAGTATACAAAACACAATCAGGACAAAGGACTTGCACATCCTAATTAGCCTGGCTGATTTTTACTTGCTCTGGAGAGCCTGAAAACCTGAAAAGGCATTGAATATCAACAGTCCAGCACTTTATCCAAGCAGGGAATATTTGTTTTCATAGGTGAGCTACTGACTACCAGCAGTCCTGACCTGCCTGGCCATGGGGTGAATTGAGCTGGAAGAAAACACTCTACTTTCCCAAGAACGGGCACAGGTTATCTTTTCTTTAACCTTCCAGTTTGTTTCCCCTACTTGTTTGTTTGGGTTGTTTTACCCTCTACCCATTTGAGGTGTCTTTCTGGTTCAATGACCCTGTAAAGGCCAGAGGAATTAGCACTGTTGAAAGAAATCCAGTACTGAATTGCTCTTGTGTTGTCCGGACTTTGTTATGGCTTCAGTTCATTAAAACCAAAAGATGGACAGCTGGAAGAAGAGACACCAGCTGGGGGTGGGGGGCACTTGGGGCTGGACTCTGTGGTAAGTCTCCTTCAGGGGCCAGACCCATTTTCTTTTGGAAAAGACCATGATGAAAAAGTCCCAGCTGTCGAATGTCAGGTTGAGTAGGAAACGACATATTGCAGGCAAGCTGGAGAAAGAGTGATAGATGCTCCATGCCCTGATTTTCCTGAGTGTCCTGTCTCCGGTTCCCATCGGCTCTGCAATTCAATCTGCAGACGTTGCACCCCTGCCTCACTTCTCCAGTTCTCTGAGCTCTGTTATTTATCCTTCCATCCACCTTCCAGTGCCCTGATGGCACAGAAGAGTGACCTCAGCAGGTCTCACTGCTGGTGTGGTGGGTGCCTGCAGCTCTGCCAGCTGTGGGCATCCCTCAGGGCCAGCGGGCAAGGGTGTTTCTGAAGGTAGAAGAAGCAGGTGGACAAGGCACTCCGAAGGAGCGGAGAGTTGGTACCTTCCCAAAGAGAGAGACACAGCAGGATGGGAAAAAATGAGAGGCAAGACTGAACCTGTAGATTGTCTCATTTTCTCAGAAAATGGGGATCTCCAGAAAGCTGAATTTTGCACAGCTATTCCCACCCAAACTTCCCAGGCCTCTGGTCTACTTCAGCAATTTTCTCAAGATGCCCTAAAGTAGGAGTAGAGTCCTTGAGGCACAGTAGCCTCAAGGAGTGACTTTTTCCTATCAGTTCTCTAAAAGCTTGCTGTTGCCACACCAGGAATTGCAACAAGGGGGATGATCATTGTAACAGACTGGCCTATTTTTAACAACAAACCAGGACTGAAACTTACCTCCCTTCTCTGTACTCAACTGTTACTTTTCTTCCCCTTCCTTCTCCCCACATTTAACCATTTCATTGGTGAAAAAGCAGGAAAACAGTAGCAAAAGAATATAGGGGAAATAAATGGCATAGGGGAAGTTCTTAAGAGAAAAATACCTGTGTTTTCCATTTCATACGAAAAAATCCAAACATTTTTTGAAAACCAAATTTTGGGGAACCATTTTTGTTTCCTAAAGAATCCAGTACCTAACAAAAAGTGTTTGTTTGAAAATCATGCACCAGCTCTGTTAAATAAACCACTGAAAATAAGTTTTGTACCTTGTAAATATGTGAGTATCTGCTGAACAACATCTATTATGGATAACTCAGTGTGAATACTCCTGTATTTGGAGGGAAATGTACATCAACATTCTTTTGAAGTTGTTTCTGTCTGTCAAGTTTGAGTTTGCTAAGCTGTTCCCTTGGCTCTCTGTCAAAGAACAGCAGAAACCATATAAAATATAATTTAAAAATAGCTACTTATTAGGAAGAACAGATGGTGCATTCATATACCACAAAATTGCAAATTTGTAGCAACCTTGAATATCAAGTTCTTGAGTTGTAACTCATTTGCACTGGAAACTCCTATGGTAAGTCAAAGAAAACCCCACATTCAGAAAACTGCAGAGCTGTAAAAGAAGCGAGTGCTGACACGTTAAATAAAATGAGTCTATTTTTATGTCAAGTCCTGATAAAAGTAATATTTTTTTTCATTTTCAAATATAAAAAGAATTCACATCCTTCCAGACTTGGCCAAAGCACCCGATTCAAAATGGAAAATATTTTTATGCCTTCTATCAGCATTACTGTGTTCCAAATGAAGGGCTGTGGTACAGAAATCTTTGTTTTATGATAGTGTCCATTTCTCACCAGTTCTCTCTTTCCCATAATAGCATCATGTGTTGGAGATGCAGCACAGAACTGTTCCAGTTCCCTCAGCTTTGCACATCAGTTTTCATCTATGCACAATTACATAACGAAATGCATCTTTCATGACGCAACCCAGTGAAACCCTGGAGGAAGAATGTGGGCTTGAAATCAAATTTCCCAAACAAATTGGGCTGAATCAGACTTTTAAATGGAGAGATTACCAAAAAATAATGGTTATATATATCTAAGATGTCACCACAAGCATTTATGGGTCAAGGCAGAAGACTCAAGTCTCCCTTTGGATTTAACTGATTGTCCCTGTCACTAGTTAATATCTGGAATGGAAAGGCAAACTGTTAGGAATGTATGAGCCAAATTAATTTATTGAAAGATAAATGAATGCACCAGGAAACAGAAGTATCAACTCTGAGAAATGTTGGCATCACTCAGACAAGTATGGACGGGTTGGTTCCAGCTGGAAAACTGTGGCATAAATTCCTAGCAGTTGTACTCTTCACTGGGAGCTATAACTGGTGGGACTGGGTCTGTCGATCTCTCCTGTGGATTTCACCCCCCCCAGTGCAATGAATTCTCAAAGCCCCTGTGGAAAGTAATCTCTGATATTTTTTGGCACAGGTCAAAACCCTGCTGAAGTCAGTGTGAGATGAAGAGCACAACATGGGTGGGTCTTGCCTAAGACACTGCAGACCTTGCACCTCTGGCTTTCAGCTCATCTTTTATTGTCTGCCAGAGGGTTGAGACCAGACATTACTCTGAATAAAAATAAATCTGCTTCCTGCATAATTTCCAGACTGATGTATTTTCTGTGCAATGTGATGCTTTAGTCCCTTTATTTACAGCCAGTAGTAGCTTGGGACTTCTTATAACACCTCTGGTATCTTAGCTCGCCACTCCCATGCCCTCCTTGTCTATCCCATAGTGATAAACATTTCAGAAACTGGAATGATTGGACATACTGACCAATGTTTTTATCCCTCTAACCACCTTCTGTTGCTTTTAGTGTCACCACCACCAACAACAACCTGGGAGGTGCAAGAAGATCTGCTTGATCAGAAAGCTCAATTCTAGCACATGCCATTCTTACTGCTATTCTTCATTCAAGTCTATGGGCATTGCTTCAACCTTTTCAACAACAGCCACCAACAGGGAGTAACAGGGCTCCCTGTACCTCAGCAGAGCTCTTTGTGTCATTGCAGTGCTGTGAAAAGCAAACAGGAGTCCCTGTGAACTTGAGGGCAGCATCTCTACCAGGTTAACTGCTCATTAAACAAACAGGAGATAAGCTAAGCTTGCTCCATCTTTGCAGTAGGTCTCTGTATTAGGAGACAAGTCAACAAATGGTTTTGTGCCCTTGCTGATCAGAACATCTGCAGTGGAAGGTCAAGATCAAGGGAGAAGTTATCTGTATCTTGATCATCTCATCCAGTGAAGAGAAAAACAACTTTTAGCTCATCCACAGTAACAGCAGACACACACCTCACACGTGATTGGCTGTGAATAGCAGAGACTTGAGAGCACTTTTGTGCTTTACAATAGTTTTTTCTTTGTCATTTAGCAGTACCCTTTGCTGTCAAACATTAATGAGAAATCAATTCAAATCAAGGTGGCCCCATCTCTGCCTTCATCACAGAAAGTCACTTCACCAGGTTTCACTGGGTACCCACCTGGCTCAAAGGTAACTTTGATAATGTCAGCTAGATTTTTCCAAGGCAGTGCAAGGTGGGCTTGGACCTAGTTGGTCCTATGTTTGATACCACTCTGGAAACTTCAGCTGACCCACCCTGACTTCCACTTTCCCACCAGCCAAATTCCCAGTGATAAATAGGGCTTTGACTGTTCTGTCAAGGAATACCAGTGCTGTCTAAATAATTTGAATTTCTGACTGTAGTCACAGATGACATTTATTCACAAAGCTTCTTCAAACTGGGAGTACTTCTTCTTCAGTGAGATCCTGGCACATGTTCTCATACTATTAGGATCAACAGTTCCAGTAGCTCTGTTTCTACACCCTTTCTAACCACAATGAAATATCCACTTCCTGATCATTTTATTTTTGGACTGTGTCTTTTAATTATTTTACTTTTTTTTTTTTTTTTTTTAATTTCAAGGAAGATTTCCCAGTGAAAGATTCTCCTGGAAGTGTATGTCATAAACATCATCTCCAGGGTGTGATAGGCTCTCCAACAACTGACAAAGTCAGAAAAGAGCATGAAGAAATTTTCTCTTTCTTTTTTTAATTTTTTTTTAAATACAGCATCTTGCTCTTGCTGACCTCTTGGAACATATTGTATGATTATGATTTATGTATGGGAAAACAACTAATAAATAGCTGCCCTGCTTTCTTCTAAATCCTGTACTCAGCTGGGAAGCACACTGGTGCTTCAGGGAGAATAGCATCCTGAAGAACAAATTGCTCTGTACTGAGTTACCACTAAATGAACATCAGGTTGAGGACTTTGAGCTGATCATCACACTCTGCCTCTCCTGGTTTGGAAGCCAGTTCCTCACTGGATGTTTCATGGGACCCTTAGGGCCAGAAAGTGCCTTGCAAGCAGAGTCTCTTCAATTTCATTTCACCTTTGTATTGTTCCTATCTCTGTCTTGTTGCCTCTTCAAGATGTAGCTTCCCAGACTACACAGTAATTAAGACTGTCCTCCAGATTTAGTTTCAGAAACCATATTTATGGGGCTGCCAACCTATACAAGCTTCCTGACAGTTTACTACACAAACTGGTGATGCAAAGTCATCCCCAAATCCTTCTTCACAAACAGTTTCAGTTCTCCCTCCAGTGGAAGCCTGCACATCGCACTGGACTCCAACATTAATGATGGAACTTTTTCATGTTTATTTCCCAGCCCCAAGGCCTTCTTGTGGCCTGGAGAAAAATCTCACTATGGATCTCACTGTGCATCACCCAGGCTGAAGGTCTGGAGGACTTCCAAGGTTGGTAAGACAGTGAAGAGCTAGGCTGGACAAGAGCAGGATCTCCTGTGTGAGCCACTGTGCATGTGCCCTTCCCTTCAATCATTAACAGCTTGTAGCAGTTAATAACATCTCATATCTTCCTGCAATGGATATTGTGATTCAGTCCAAGTGTTCAGCCAGAAGGACACCAGAGGGGAACCTCACATTGGGGAGAATTTAGCAGACAGCAGTCTGTGGATGGCCCAACTCTAAACTCTGGCAGCTGGCCTGGTTTTAGATGCTCTTTCTCTCCATACCAAGCCTCACTTCTGCAGTAATGCCTGACTTCTTCTGGACAGGGTGCTGGGAAAAGGCAGAACTGAGCATTTGGAGTCACTTTGAACTGTCTCCTGAATAAATGGGAGAAAACTAAAGGACCTCCAGTCTGCAGGGTTTATTGATTTTATAACTATTTCAACAGCTCCATCAGCAGTGGCATGTAAAAGGAGCTCATCATTTATAAATTGACTCTACCAGGGATCAAAGGCCTGTCAGGGCAACAATTAGTTCTGGTAATTTATCAGCTGTTTGAGCTTGTCAGGTGGAGAGAGAAGGGCAGTTCTGCATCAGCTCCCCTGCAAAGTCCTTACTGTAGCTAGAGCCAGGTAGGATGTGCAGGTTGGTCATTTGCTAAATATTTCATGTCCTCTGATGTTTTGTCAGTCTTTCCGATACCTGATCCAATTTGGTTAGGCTGTCAGGTGAAAAGGAGGCAACTCTTAACACACTAATGTCACCCAAGCCAGAGGTTCTTTGTCTCCTTAACAATGCCCCTGTCAAATCCCTGCTGAGCAGCTAAACAAACTGGAATGCATCAAAAAAAGAAGGGAAAAAGCCCCAAACCAACACCAAAACCCCAACCAAAACCTGTGGTCTGTTTTTAATTAGCCTATAAACCATTCAGAGGTCTCCAACTGTGCTGTCCAGAGAGGGAAAACTGAAAGCAAATCTACTCTCTCCTTGTAGACCTCATAGTAAAAAAAAATAAATAATAAATCCATGTAAACAACAGGGGCTTATTTGCACAGACCAAAATCCTGGGCAAAAGCAGCTGCTCTGCATCACAGTGAGTGGGCAGGGTGCTCTGAACAGCAGCACCCTTTGCAAGGCACCCTTTGCAAAGGTCACCCCCAGAACTGGGCTACCCTGAACAGAGCTCTGTGAGGTTAAATGGGGATTAAAAAAAAAGATAGACATCAAGACAGAAAATCCCTTGAGTCTGGAGTGTTCTGGCAAAGGGTAGTTGATCCAAAATGTGTAACATCAGGAAGACTTCCATTCCATTCCATTCTGTTCTGTTCCATTCCATTCCTTTCTATTCCATGTGTGCACACTTCTGCACTTACATGTTCACAGAGTTGGTAAATGCTTTAAGCTTTCCCCAGAATCACTATGGTTGGAAAAGATCTTTAAGATCATCAAGTCCAACTGTTATCTGACTCTGCCAAGGCCACTACTACACCATATCCTTCAGCACCATATATAGACAGCTTTTATATACATCCAGGGATGGAGATTCAACTACTTCCCTGGGCAGCTTGTTCCAGTCTTTGATAATCCCTTTGGTACAGAAGTTTTTCTTCATGTCCAACCTAAAACTCCCCTGGGACAACTTGATGCCCTGCTGCATCCTGTCACACACATATTTTGTGGTACCTGGTAATGTAGTTACACAGTCACAGAGTTTTTGACTGGAATGGTACTGAACTGTGTCTAATTTGCTATGTGGCTGGACTCAATTCTGCACTTTCCTATGCTGAGAGCTTCATTTTGCAACTCTTTTTCAAACCTACTTTCCAGGTTTTATTAATTTGTAAGTTGGACCACCAAAAGATTTCCAGTGGAAGTACAAACTGTTCCAGGAATTTCACATATGCAGGTTGTTGAAAAGCACGTATGAACTCGTATCCCTTAATCATGTTTCATGGCTCTTCAGATGTTCATGGATCACAGGCTGAAAAAACATCTATGGTCACAGCTTCTTACAGAAACAGCTCACAAAAGCTGTGTCTGGTCACAGGAATGGCACAGAAATGCCTGAGAGGAGAAAAATAAAGGCACTGGGGAGGAAAGGCTGTAGTTTGCTTAGAAAGTTGACCCCTGTGCGTGTATAGACATTTACAGAAATATTTGTGGGGGAAAATTAATTACTCAGCAGAAAGTGTTTAGTTGAAAGAGTGAATTTTTGCTGTGTAGTAATATACAGCCAAATTTCTGACTTGATTAAAGTGTCAACACTGGAACCAGCAATTTACAATCCATTGCCAGTTCAGGGCAAAGGATGGTGCTCACAGGCACTTTGCTTTTCAGCCAGGTAAAAGATGTCCTGCTTATGATGAAGCAGACTCGGGGTGGAGTAAAAGTAGAAGTAAATTAACAGCCTGAATGTGGATTGTTTAGAAGCCACTGGAAAGCACATTGCTGCAGTGTCCAGTTGGATGTGTACTGAGAATGATGTAAAGGCTAGTGGAGATCTGGGAGGAAAAAACAGCAGTCAAGACTTCAGGAAAAGCTAGGAAATCCTTGCAAGCTCAAATCTAAAACACTTAATTGGAGATGGCTTTGCAGATTAGATCTCAAAAATTGAGACATGAAGGGTTATCCCAAGCAGGGAGTTCCAGATGGCTTCTGGGATTCCCAAATACCCCTAAAGATCATTCAGCTCAGCTGCTGTGATGAGAAGCCACAGACAGAGTTGCAGGCATCTTGCATTTGGTAGCTTGTGAAACATGTGCTGGCAAGTTTGAAATTCAGCATTTTCAGCTCGTGTGTGTTGAGGTCTGTGCAAAGCCTCAAGCTTTGTGTAGACTGCTACCCCTCCTAGTTTGCTTTGCTTTTGGGATGTATTAGAAATGTCTCGTGCTGCCTAAAGAGTGTCAGTCAAGCTCTTTGCAGTTCTGAGAATTATAGCTCACAGGCTTCTCTGCCATCACCTGTTGAATAAATTTTATTAT
>JAOEGS010017951.1:16256-34743 GCA_025447755.1 Corythornis vintsioides | reverse complement strand
ACTTTTCTCCATGTCATCCAATGACAGGACGAGAGGCAATGGGTGCAAACTGGAGCACAAGAGGTTTAGGGTCAACAAAAGGAAAAGCTTTTTTCTCAGTGAGGGTGACAGAGCCTGGAAGGGGCTGCCCAGGGAGGTTGTGGAGTCTCCTCTGGGGACACTCAAGACCCGCCTGAATCTGTTCCTGGGCAACTTGGTCTAGGTGATCCTGCTCAGACAGGGGGGTTGGACTAGATGATCTTCTAGGTACCTTCCAACCCCTAACTTTCTGTGATTCTGTGATTCTGTAATCTGTTGCCAAACCACCATTATCTGCACCATTTATTGATTGTTCTTGGGAAAAAGCAATCATTTGGTTTGCATTGTTCCTCCAAGTCATTGTTGTGTCTCCTCAGGGACAGCCTGTACTGCTGGATAGGGACAATTCACCTCCCTCATTGTCCACTGAGCGGGGTGAGACATTGCAACTGGTGTCACAGACAGGGCTCTCTGAATAACAGGCCGACAGGAACTGAGTCAGTTGAGAAAGGAGGACATCTAATGGGTTGAGTCCTCTGGCAGATGATCATGGCCACCCAGGTTCACCCTGATCTTGACTGCTTTCAATACCTGTAAGAGGTATTGAAAAGCTGTAAAGTCTGCCTGATTTCCAAGGGGTAAACTGGCAACTCCCTCCCTTTGTTGCAGAACGGACAAAGGAATCGCTGGGGCCTGGAAAGGCCATAGCCTATGGCCGTTCAGGGGCACTGCTGACGGCGAAGAGAAAAGTGTTGTGGTCCCAGTGAGAAAAAGGAGCGAGGTGCTCCAGGAACTGGTTAAGAACTTGCAAGCTGAGCTGGAGGCAGAGTGAGAAAAGCTGCCACGGGCGGTGCTGGCCGCAGGTGGGCTGCGGGACCGGACCACGGGGCCAGTCTGCGGGGCCGGTAGCACAGCACTCTCGGTGGGGAGCGAGAGGCAGTAGAACGGGCTGAGCTGTATCAGGAAGACCTGGAGTGTGACTGTGGGTACAGCAGTGCAGCCGAGGGGCACGGTTTAGTTTCTCGGGAATCATTGTTACCCCCGCAATGAAATAGAGACACAGAACTTCAGCCCAGAGATAACATCGCTCCTCAGCCTTGACTGCTCATGAAAGCTCCTGTAGGATGGGAGCAATGAGGACGTAACTGAAGAAATAGCCCATGGTGCGACTCAGCTGGCGAAATGACAAGTACAACCGGCTCCCGAGGGCGTCCGAGCCCGAGTATGAGCAAAGTCTGTACTCGGGGGGGTGTAAGGCTTAACGGGGATGAAGCCCCGGGTGCCCTGGGGTATTTCCCGCTGTGGAGGATAAGCAGGCACCCTGGTCTCTGACCCCAGAGAGCGGACTATTGGGCAGGAGGACTGGACCTCTTAGAAAGGGGGGATCCTGTGACCATCCCCATGTGGGAATCAGACTAATTCACTGCAAATGTGCAGAAAGCGGCTCCCTTTCAAGTGATGCACGAACAGTGACTGGTACCTGCCCGACGCTGCTGAAGGCTCAACCCCATTGAATGGTGCCACTGCTAAGAGGCTCTTTGAAACTTTATGCTACCCAGATGCCAGAGGGCAGCGATGGCTTTGGGCTCCTGAATTGTCTGAGAACCGCTTTGTCCTCGGACTGTGCCCACATGAGCGGGATCTGCTCTCACATGGGGGGAATCGCTCAAAGGTTCATCAGTTGCTGCCACGCAGGAAGTGGCTCTGATGCGAGAACATCACCATTCACCTCCCTCCACGTCTACCTGCGTGAGTAATGCTATCCAAATTCACTCCAGCTGTGGTTCTGAATGATAGTAAATACTGTACTGTTTTGCTGTTTTTCTCTACTTTGTTGTGCTGAAATATCTCTGATGTGATACCAGGATCAGAATGGGTCATGCAGTTGTATTCAGAAACAAGAAAGGCAGGAGACTTCTATAGATCTGTATCCATGGTGTAGTGATGTCTTGGAAAAGACAGGAGACTGATTCAGTTACTTCAGTAAACTATAAGATTTCAGTTAAAAAGTAGTATAGTTCTGTATAGTAACAGATTTTAGTCAAGTAAATTAGGAAAGTATTCATAGTACACATGAAAATACCTGATATTAGAATGAAATGAGGGATTTTGCATAACTGAAAACTGATGGTCAGTTTCCTCACTGGAAAAGAATGGAAAGTATCACAGTTTGTACAGGAATATCTTTTCAATGCATGTTACAACTACATAGAATCATAGAATGTTTATGTCTGGAAGGGGCATCCAAAGGTCACCTAGTCTAACCCCTCTGCAGTGAGCAGGGACGCCTTTAACTAGACCAGGCTGCTCAGAGTCTTGTCCAACCTCACCTGGAATATCTCCAGGGATGGGGCCTCAACCACCTCCCTGGGGAGCCTATTCCACTGATCCACCACCCTCAAGGGAAAGAACTTCTTCCTGATATTCAGTCTAAATCTGCTCTACTCTAATTTAAACCCATTACCCCTTGTCCTTTCACTAGAGACTCTTGTAAACAGCCCCTCTCCAGCCTTCCTGTAGCCCCCTTCAGATACTGGAAGGTCTTCCCAGAGCCTTCTCTTCTCTAGGCTGAACAACCCAAGCTCCTTCAGCCTGTCCCCATAGGAGAGGTGTTTCAGCCCCTGACTGTCTTTGTTGCCCTCCTCTGGGACCATCAGGTCCATGTCTTTCCTGTGCTGAGGGCTCCAGAACTGAATGCAATACTCCAGGTGAGGTCTCACCAGCACAGAGTAGAGCAGCAGAATCACTTCTCTCAATATTCTGGCCACACTTCTCTTGATGCAGCCCAGGAAATCATAACTAAGTCCATAATCAAACTAAGAGCAAAGAAAAAAACCCAAACACTACAGTGTTTAACATGTCATATCAAAGACTGGCAAAGAGAAATTCTGATCGCCTCCCCTCCCATAGTTATAATGTAGTGCTTTGAATTAAATTAGCTTATATTGGAAAATTATTCTAAAATTCTGGCAAAATATTCTGAAATTCTGCCAAAAAACAAAGCTGTAAATTGTATTGGTTGCAAACTTCACCCTTTCAGTGTTTTCAAGACAGCTAAAAAAATCTTACTGTGAATATAAGTGGGAGGAAATCTCTCCCGCATACAGTAGGACAAGAAGGATAGAAGGCCCAAACCTAATTTTGATGAAATATAGTAGAAATTCTTTATTATTGACTTTGATAAGTCCACGCTTAAGAAAAGCATTTTGTCAGACACAGAGGTCTGACAACAAAATATCTAATACTGCTGTGATCAAGTGTACTGCCACTGCTTCCCTGTTAAATATGTTGCAAACACAACTCTTCCTCTGTGATACAAATTTGAAAATTAACTTTCATGTCAGTGGCACTAAATCAGTGTAATTTGTAACAAGCATGGGATGTCCAAAGAGATTCACTCACTATTAATTGAAAAATATCAGAGAATGACTTTCTAGTGACAAACCCTATCTTCATCCACATTGTAGAAAGAATTAAGTAATTTATTTGCAACATGCCTTGTGTCTGCTCTGATACTGTAATGACAGGTTCTGCAGATTTCTGTTGTGCCCACAATTGAAAATATTTTCAGATAGATGGCATTCTTCAGGATAAAACATTGTCTGTGACACACATTTGCTGTTTAAGCATAGGACCATCACTGAGAAAAATCTGAATACCAGTAGAGAAAAGGAATGGCCTATCAAGAAAATGAAAAAGATCCAGAGAAACCTGAAAATATGTTTGATTTTTGTACTTAACAAAGACAAAATGGAAAATCACTGCAGTCATGTACAGTACAACAATTCACTGGGAGAGTGGTTGTTCTTCTGAAGCAATGGCAATAACTCCCAAGTGAGTAAGATGCAGACAGAAAAAATATACATTAAGAGAAAGCAGTTAAAAATGATGCAATGGCACAATGTTTTCTACAGAAACATGAAATAATAAATATCATAGCATGAAATAATAAAGCACTGTATGTGATTTATTTATTTATTTATTAAGAATTGACTGCAAGTAAACTTTTATAAATCATAATTAGCCCATATTAAGATACCTTGTATTCTTTTTGAATGTCTTTCTGTACTATAAATCCAAACTGATGGAAGCAATGAAACAGAGATGTTTGAGGTGATAGGTATGACCACATAACTGGAAATAGAGCTACTTTTCAGTTCTGTTTCAGAGGTATGCCCTCTCTTCACCTCCAGCACTCCTTAGCATGTTGTAAATTCTAAGTTTTGTAAATTCTAAGTGCTTTGTCTCTTATGCAAAAATCTGGAGTGGCTATTGATATTTTTCAGTCTTCTAACAAGATAAGGGTAAACTTTTATTACATATCCTGACCCTAATTCATTATTTCATTCAAGCTTGTTATTAATCTATCATCTTCTTAAATCACTCTGAAGATCAGAGAGATGCAACAAGAGCTTATAGATAAACAGCCTTTGCAATCCAAACATAGCTGGGATACCAATCATCTCCTGAATTAGCTTCTGAGTCAAGAGGCAGAGTCAAAAAGCAAAGATGTCCTGTTATCACTCAAAGAACTAAGACAGTTGAAATATCAGGTTTTATATATAAGCTTGAGAGTTACTTTTAATTCTTAGTACATTACAGAGTGTGTTTGTTTGCATTTAATAAAAAATTATAAAAGCTATGGATATATATATATCTTATATACCCATAGACAGGTATACAAGTATTATTCACAGATAGCATGTTAAAAGGCATTGATTGCAGCATATTCATTGACTAGTAGATGAGCACCATTTCTCAGGGTCAAGTGCACAATTAGGCATTTGGGAGTGTTTTCAAGATATTGTTGCATCCCTATAAAAGAGAAAATCCTTTCAGAATTCTTACTATTGAACAGTAACATGCATGTTCTCTAAAATATGCAGTTATCCTCGTTATTAGAATCGAATGCATTCCATCAGTCCTTCATGCGGGTATTTCATTTTGATACCATGAATATGAACCAGGATCCAAATTACTCTGTAATGTTTGCAGGACCATGTATTCTATCCATTTAGCAATGACTTCACTTGTGGAAATAAAGTGCATTGTTTATTTCATGTAAAGTTGAGGGTGTCAAGTCAGTGATGCTGTAAGAACTCTGGCACCAATTCAACAGCAACAACAGAAACCCTCATTTAGAACATGTAGGGATATGGAAAGCCTAAATAAACTATGAATGGGGAGCAGTTGTATTTAAAATGAAAGCTTAAGATACACTTCCTTAATAACTATATTAGCTTACATTTGCATAATTAGGTAAATATGCATGTTGGCTTCCTCAGACTTTTATTTTAAATCAGTCAAGAACAATTTCAATATTTTCATATGAGTATATTTTACAGGGCTGAAGTGTAACTCTAAGAGATGCTTAGCACATAGATGTGATGTCTGAAGGGCACTTCACTTTACATAACCTTGGATTATATTATAATGCTGAATTTCTCACATTGGATTTTATTTTATCCCTTGCTGCAAGGCGGGCAAAGGAACATGTTATCCTTAAAATATCATTAGCTTCGTGGAAATTATAGAAGTCTTTTGGAAATTATATTTGCCATAGTGCACACAAATGATTTTCAGTATTTTCAGTGCCTTCATTTACTTGGGGAATCTGCTCTTACAAGTTTAAAACTCCAGCAACTGTGTTCCACACGGTGAAAGTAATCAGACTCCTTACACTAATTGTACACATTAATGGAATTTTCAATAGTATTAATCTGTTTGCTGGTTTTGTAAGGCTAACTGCTTTGTAGGGTTCTTCTCCTGATTTTATTGCTCGTGGAAGCACAGAGGCTTTTAGCTTCTACTCTAGGTAGTACACAGCTTGAATGCAAAGAGGAAAGGTGAGGTTGGTGCCAGGAAGAACAGCCAAGTAACTGCAATTCAGGTAAATTATTCAAGAGCAAATAGTCCTGCAGTGATATTTCTTTGATTTCTTTATGGGGCTCCCAAAGGTGACAGATGCCTCCAGGCCTCCAAATTAGAGAACCTAGATCTGCTTCTACAAATAACACAATCTGTGCTTTTTGATAGTCTGATTTCAAGAAAAGATAATGCACAGGAACCACAGCTACTCACATGGAAAGATGTAGGCTGTTCATTAAACGACTAAATCATGGGCTGCAGTGACTACCATGTTGTTTAATGCTTCTCTGCTCTATCATTGCCCTTCAAGCTTGACGTTCTCTTTTTCTTGCCCTTCTGTATATTGAATTAAGTGGAACAGGTAATATTGCAAAATCACTTTCATCAAATTTGAACTAGGCTTAAAAATGGCTAATGTGTACACCTGGTATGCCTTGTAGGAAATATGAATGGTAAAAAAAATAAAGTTATTCTACTTAAAACATTTTGGAGATTGAATGAGAATGTGAGGGATAGTATCCCATTCCAGTTTCTGAAAGCTTGCTTACACCAACCTGGTTGGCTCTGCACCAAAGCATACAAAGAATGCTTACTCCTCTGAGCTGTAAGAGCTAATCATCAAATTTGGGGTTGTAGGAGAGGGGCAGATTACAAACTTCGTGAATCATGAGAAGTGCTCTCAGCCTTGGCCCTCCCCAGCCATACTGTCCCCACTGCCTGGCTCAAGCCAGCACCAGCCTACCTCACCTGGACATGCCTGGCCCACAGGTCCCAGCTCTGGTAACTTCTATGCCTCTCTTTTTTCCCTTTGTGAGAAAAGACTTTCCTTCCACATGCTTCCTGGCTTTATTTGTGAGTATTTGAATGGCTGAACCTAAAAGACACCTCAGAAATAATAACAGAATTTCACTACCTGTTGCCACAGTTTAGCAAATTTTAAATAGCAGCATATAAATGTAAAAAACCATAATTAAATACCAGTATAATGGAGGTCCTCTAAAGTAAGCCACTCGAAAATCCTAACTTATTTTGCCACGTTTTCCACCCATTTTTTAATACCCCCAAATAATGTCACCACTGATACCTCCTCCAGTGAGTGATATTCCTTATACACACAAGATGAAAGAAAATATTTCTTCTTTAATTCTCTGTTCATTCTTTTTCTCCTTTGGCAGGAAGCTTCTGCTTTTTGTCTGTTTGCCACTGGGTTTTGACAGTGAGTTAATCACCAGCTGTGATGCAGTCATCTGCAGTCTGTGGTGAAGACTCCAATGGCCTATTTTCCACCTAGGGCTTTTTCCAGCAGTCTTCTACCAGATTAGTGCTTCTGACTCTGCAACAGATCAATAGCAGGGCACTGCAGCTGGGGTGAAATCTGGACCTCAGTGCACTTCTGCTTAGAGGTTTGATTGCTATATGATTTCATTCAGAGCTGTGTTAACTTGAACATCATTGCACCCACAGTTCCTATTAAGTAATTTCAAGAAGCCTGAGTCCACCAGAAGCACAGTTCCTACTCTAAAGTATGCTTCCAGAACAGGTTTTTTTTTCCCAAGGCCAAACTCCAACATGCAGCACAGTCTTCTGTAGAAGGTGGAAAGGTAGAAACCTTTGCTAAAGACAATTAAAACAGATATGAAGAGAGGTTGGTTTTGTGGGGGGTTTTTTCCCTGCTTCCTGCTATAACCCTTTGTCTGTGATAGGATGGAAAGTATATTTAATATTTTCTGACAAGAAAGTTTGACTTTAGGTAAAAAACCAATTATTTTCTAAAACTTTCAGCATTTGACTTCCATTGACTGAACTGGAACTCCCACATTCCTCACAAATCCAGGATTTATCATTAAGTACTTTTTTGTGTGACATTTGAAAATGTGTAAATATTTACACATTAAAAAAAAATAATGCAGAGAATGATTTTCCTGTCTGTATTGTTCTGCATGAAGAATTCCCCATTTAAAACCAGCCTCTGAATTTCCAGGGTCTAAACATCAGAACAAAGGGGGGAGAGGCATTTGGGTTGGACTGTGACTCAGTTTCTTTCCTTAGCTACCTGAGGATGTATTTGCATTGCCATATCCAGAAGTTTTCCTTGGATTAGAGAGGTGTGTAGTCATGTATTGTCCCAGCTCTGTAACAGAGCCAGAACAGAGCATTTTTTCCACCCTAGGCTTGAAAAAGAAACCTGAGTACACACACCAGATGCAGGCTGCTATAGGCACTAATTTAATTGGTATTCCAAATCCTATTTCCAAGAATTAACTGGAAATATGATTCCCCCAAAACCTTAGCCTGATGCCTTGTGTGGTTTCTCAGCTCTCCCTTTATATAGGGAGGAAAAGACAGTTTTTCCCCTTGCTTCTTTTCTGTCTTGTCTACGCTGACACTTATCTTGTAAGTGTAAATGTATTTGATTGCATTGACACCAAGCTGAAAATCAGATGAACAATGGGACTGTTCAGAAGCTTGAAGTTAATCTCCTACGTAAGAGTTACTGCGATATAGGTTTTAGACTGTAAACAGCTCTAGGCAAGAATGTTCTCTTGATAAGGTGCATATTTGCTCAAGACAGAGGATTTGATTTAGACTAAGTATTACTACTACCAGTCACTATTAACAATGAATCTTATATTCATAATTACATGGAACTGAAAACTGTGCAACTGTATTTGGACAAATCTAATTTATTTTATAATCAGCTCAGTTGGTATTAAGTAAGAGCTTTTGCAAAGGTCAGGCAGGACACAAACTCATTTAATATGCCTATTTACATTCACTACTTTTATTTCCCCAAAGGCATGACCAAATTGCTTATAATTTTTAGCTTTTCATTTTGCCTGAATAATATATAGAGGACTCGTGACAGCATGCTTTATTACTTCTAGAAGTAAGCACGAGTCTCATGCTCTCTCACTTTCTGTTTAGAATTAATGTGTAATAAACATTTTATTATTAATGGGGAATATATGTTTTGGTTCTCAGTATTCAGAGTCTATCAGCTAATGACTCCCTTTTACTTGAAGTAAATTTTAAAGTCGTTGTTCTGATGGTTAGGTTGTGTGCATGCAAGACACTTATGTTTCTTGTTTCAAGTTTCTTGATCAAACCTGGATATTTCAGATCCTTAGTATGTATTCAAAGTCCTACTTCACACCATGTTTCACAGTTTTCATCTTTCCTGTGGTTCCATACAGAGGAGAGGTATTTCTCTTTTTGTCAAAACACATTCTTATTTGGGAAATAAATCAGTTCTGCTGTGTTTCATTAGAATTTTTCATTAGCTTGTCTTTTTAGCTATATTTTAACCTATGTAATTATTTTTTCTATACATGTATATATTATTTTATGTGTTAAAATAAAGGAGAAATTCCTCAAAATTTATGAAAATCGATATACATTGAATATAAAGCTGCTTCATTAATGAATGTGATGACTATTTTAAAGACAGGAAAATAATTTCTCCCTCAGTCTTCCTTGACTCCATCCTTTTTATAATTCATACCATTTTTCCTACATATTATGAAAAGTGGGTAGTGTCAGCAGTGGTCAGAGGAACGAATCCTATTGTTTTCTTGCAATCTTCTGATTGCACATGCTTTAATCATTGATATCCACTGAGATTCTTTTTTTACTTCCAACAGTCTTTGTCCATGTTTTTTTCTATCCTGTGTGTCACTTTAATGCTCCTTTTCCAAGTTGCCTACACTTTATACCTCTTCTGCCATTACCTGTTGTGTTTTATTTTGTTCTAACCCTGTGTTTTAACCATTTGAGAGACACTGTGTCATTTTTACCATATCTGTGATGAGTGGAGTCACTGATGATTTCTATCAATGCATTGATAGAAAAAAATGTATTGATAGAAAACAAGATAATCTTTCATTTTAAACCAGTGGTGCATTTTATAGTTGACATGTCCTCTCTGGAGAAATGCCACTTGTCTTAGGTTTCCTTTTCTAGTGCAAATAAAACTCTTTACCACGTAGGGTGCTTTGAAGAGCAGTGGGCTGCTGCTCTGACGTGTATGCTCTGCAGTCTCCAGGCACTGGAATCCATAAGCACCTACAAAAGATTCCTTTCTTGTTTACAGTTGTACCAAACAGTACTCTCTTTGATCAGGCTTCATATTCCATTTTCCCTGCCTGTTTTTGATGACTATAGTCAGTGACAAAATATGAAGCCCAAGGTTTAGAATGTTGAATGTTATTAGGGAGCTTTTCTCTGTGTAGGTTAATGAGTCCTGAACCTGTTCCATACAGAGCTCTAATTTCTATTTCTGCAGGAAAAGGTAATGCAGGAAAACAGAGGTGAAGCCTTTTCTTTGGGTTTCAGCTATGTCCTTTTATTTAATAATCAAATGACTACATCTATGGTCTCTCAGCCAGTTCCATGGTCTCAGTCAATTAGTCTCCTTCAGTACATTGGTCCCTCTCTAATGACTCCATAGTTCAGCAGTTCCTTCCAAGGTAACCTACAGTTACCCTCTGTTTCTCCACTCAGATCTAGGCTGCAGACTTCTGCAACAGATGTTTATAGATGTCTCTTTGGTTACATAAGGGGGAAAACTTTGCTCCTTTATTGGTATAATTTAAATCAAGTTGCACCCCGTGACTCTTTTAATTTGGGTAATTTTATTTTCCTTGTTTGTGTCCATCATACCTGCTCATTTCTCTTTAGAATAGAAAAGAATGTTCCCAAAATATTGTGTGAAAAATGTCACGAAATTATATCTACATTCTGAGGAATATTCAGGTATTTTCATATCTGTTTTCACCATTAATTGGGATTAAAAGCCAAAGATTGTAATGTTTATTCGGGGGAAAAGTGAGTTTAGACATTTATAAACAAAAATATGATATTAATTGCGTCAACATGAACTTGAAATCAGGATGTCCACTTTAAATGGACATGTTTTGAAATTACAAATGAAGTTGTAAACTTTAAATTGAATATTTAGTTCAAATTGAAATTAGAACAATACAATTTTGGACAACAGAAGCATAACTTCATAATATCCCACAGAAAATTTTAGTGGTCTACTGAAGTGGAAGAAAGGAACTGGAACATAATTGTGTAATCTGGGAATAATTATATTTTGGTACTTTTTTTGTTTTGTTTTGTGTGTGTGTGTGTGATTATCTTGGCATTTCATCATCAATATCTTGTCTTCTGTGTCAACAAAACTGGACTGTATAAAATACACTATGTTTAGTCTTGGCTGAATGCCATTGACCCCATATACTAGCAGGGAATTACTGGGACTTCAAAGTACCCAATAGAAATAGACCAGGTTTGCATGGCAACAAATAAGAAGACTCTATGCAATAGGTAAATGACAATACAACAAATAAGCAAAGAAAACAACTTTACAAAACTCCTATGACATGTCAATTTCTTATGCTGCAGTGCTATTTAGGAAAATTATGTATAGGATAATTACATCGCTAAAGAATAATAATAATAAAATACTGTGCCAAACCTATGGAATAACTCAGATAGGAAATCTATTTATTAAACTGGAAATCTTATCTAATTTAAGCACCTACATATCAAGAATTTGAAAGGTTACAGATTAAAATCTCTCCTTAACAGAAACAAGAGCAAAGTAATGCAACTTCAGTGTTATACCATCTTTTGCTATTTAACAGAAATTATTTTAATCTATGTGGGATAATTGGATATCATGTCTTAATAGAAATAATTTACTTTTTCTTATGGAAATTCTCAGTATGTGCTGCTGTTCTCAGAAAAAAAAAAAAGGGAATTAGAACTGAATGATAGATATATAAAGCTATCTACTAGTTTTGGCAATGAGATAATACCAGCCAATTGAGAAGGAAGGCAAAATGCTGGAAGTCTTATTCAGCCCTCAACAGAACAAACATCAGTTAACAACAGGAGTACTGAAGGACATTTGCCAGAGTGTGAAACTGCTTAACACCTCGCAGCAGTTGTAGTTCTAATTGAACTTATTCCACAAAATCATAATGAAAATAAAAAAGGGAACAGTGCAAGATGTTGAAAAGCAATTGTATTACATACATTAGTGTGTCTTCAGGGGAAAAAAAAATGTATTCCAGTCAGAATGTTTTCCACATCAAGCCTGTAGACAAATTCCACCTAAAATATCAAAATCTCAGTGTTACTAGACAGTGTATTTACAAAAACTACATGACTACTGAAGCCTGCTACATTCTGAAAAGCTGCTGGGAACATAAATATCTCTGTTTCTAATAATCCTGAAAATTTTGCTAGCATCTGTATTTAGCCACACTAATGTTGAGTTAAATTGTAATGTTTTAAGAAAGCAGTTTGGCTAAGTATGGAAACCTTGTTATTATCAATGCAATTAATATTTACTTCCACATTTTTACTTAAGCTAGTGAGATTAATATGGAGACAGACTTATGTGTGTCAATCTATTTATCTAAGCAGCTTGAATACAGGCCAGTGGGACTATTTCTTTGAACACATAATGCTTGGGATAGAGAAAAGCTACAAAATGGGAAGCTTCATTAGAACATTTTCGTAAGTAAACTTTTTGGACAGCATGAGGATATCCATTTGTTCCAGCCATGAACACAGCATTACCTGTATGTTAAGGATTACAGGAATGAGCGTCCTAAAGTAAAAGGCCAGGCCTCAGTTGTGAATCATTGTGAACTCTTTAAGAGCTGTCACAAGAGAGGACAGCTAGATAGACAGATGACAGTAGGATATCCGAGATGTACAACTGGAAATGAAAATGAAAGAAAAAAGGTAAGAATGGAAAAAAATCCACCAGTGTATCTGGATGTTAGAACAAACGTGGCTGTCAGATTCCCAATGGAGAGGATAAAGGGTAAAACTGAAGTACAGTGGAAAACAGTTATAACAGGGCCTCAGTCCACATTATACAATATAGTTCTCTAAAAATTTACTGCTAAGGTGATGAAGATGAACAAGTGAGTCATTTCAGTCTCTGTAGTAGTGAGGTAGGTGATATAACTGATAATAAAATGATCTTTCAAACCATCTGGGAAATAGGATGCAGTGATTAGAAAAAAAGTGAATTAAATTTGTAAATGCTAAGAACCAGGTTCTTGGGTTATAAACCAGAAATAAGTACTGCTGCAAGGTATCATCAGGTAATAAATGATGAATCAGTCATCAGTCATTATCAAATAATAAAATCATAACTGAAACATAATTACGGAATATGTTCACTTTCAGAAGGAAAAGAAATAGGGCAATTTTTTTTTTTTTTTTTTAATATAGAATTGGGCCATAATTAATGGTTAAAAATTGTTTGGGTGTTTTTCAACTCTGTATGACATAAATGTTCATTCCTTTTAAGTAATTGCTGGTTCATATGGTATCCTTGAGAGAAGAGGCAAATCACAGCACAAAATCACACACAGAATGTTAGGGGTTGAAAGGGACCTCAAAAGATCATCTAGTCCAACCCCCTTCCAGAGTTCACCTAGTTGAGGTCACCCAGGGACGTGTCCAGGTGGGTTTGGAAGATTCTCTCCTGAGGAGAATCCACAGCCTCCCTGGGCAGCCTGTTCAAGGCTCTGTCATCCTCACTGAGAAAAAGTTTATACTTACATTTATTTGAAACCTCCTGTGCTCCAGCTTGTACACACTGTCCCTTGTCCTATCACTGGCTGTCACTGAACAGAGCCTGGCTCCATCCTTCTGACACTTGCCCTGTACATATTGATAGACATTAACAAGGTCAACCCTCAGTCTCCTTCAGGCTAAAGAGACCCAGCTCTCTCAGCCTCTCCTCATAATAGAGATGCTCCACAACCTTACTCAGTGGCTCTGTGCTGGATTCTCTCCAGTAGGCCCCTGTCTTTCTTGAACTGGGGTGCCCAAAACTGGACACAATATTCCAGGTGGGGCCTCAGCAGCACAGAGTAGAGGGGGAGAAGAATCTCCCTTGACCTGCTGGCCACACTTCTCCTAATGCATCCCAGGATGCCATTGGCCTTCCTGGCCACAAGGGTGCATTGTTGGCTCGTGGTCATCCTCTTGTCCACCAGAACTTCTAGATCTTTCTACCCGGAGCTGCTCTCCAACAGATCAGTGCCCAGCCTGTACTGATACATGGAGTTGTTCTTCCCCAGATGCAGGATTCTGCACTTGCCCTTGTCAAACTTCATTCAATTTCTCCCCACAGAGCTCTCCAGACTGTCCAGGTCTCTCTGGATGGCAGCACAACCTGCTACTGTGTCAGCCACTCCTCCCAGTTCTGTATCATCAGCAAACCTGCTGGCAGTGCCTCTGTCCCTTCATCCAGGTCACAGATGAATATACTGAACAACACTGGACCCAGGAGCAACCCCTGGGAAACACCACTACCCACAGGCCTCCAACTAGACTTTGCCCTACTGACCACAATTCTGTGGGCTCTGTCCTTCAGCCAGTTCCCAGTCCATCTCACTACACAACCATCCAAGCCACACTTCTGAAGCTTGGCCGTGAGGATATCACGGGAGACAGTGTTGAAAGCTTTGATGAAGTCAGGAAATACCAGATCCACTGCCCTCCCCTCATCTGTCATCTAGTTGTGCCATTGTAAAAGGCTATCAGCTTAGTCAAGCATGACTTCCCTTTGTTAAATCCATGTTGACTACTCATGATAAGCCTCCTTTCCTCAACATGCTTGGAGATGGTGGCAAAGACAAGCTATTCTCTCACCTTTCCAGGGATGGAGGTGAGGCTGACAGGCCTATAGTTACCTGGGTCCTCCTTTTTGCCCTTTTTGAAGATTGGGATGACATTGGCCTTTCTCTAGTCCTCAGGCACCTCTCCTCTTCTCAGGAAACTGTGGAAGATGATGGAGAGTGGCCTGTCAATGACTTCTGCCATCTCTCTCAGCACTCGCAGCTACACAGTCCAGCCATGGACTTGTGGATGTTCAGTTTACTTCAACTGCTCTCTAACCCAGTCGTCCTCTACTGAGACAAAAATACAACTGTGCCTACTGCCAAACTTCTCTGTTCAAAGCACAGCAATTTCTAGAGGTCCCAGGGTCTGGCTGTTAAAGAGAGGGAGTTAGAGGTCTGGAGATAGAGACACTTCCCATATAGCTGGTGAAAGAAGAAAGCTGCAGAAGATCTGAGTTTCCATTCAAACACAGTTTTCTACAGTCAGGTGGCCAGACTTGGCTGACATCCCTCCCTAAGCACCAGAGTAGACTCTATAGGGTCTGCTAAAATGTAGGAAGACATTTTTGCTGACTGAAGGAAAACCTGAAAGCAAAGAATCATCTTATAAATAATTCCACATTAAACCACTGAACTCCTTCATAATCCACCGAGTAAATTACAGGCACTGAGGAATTACTGTAGGTAAGCATCATCTTCCTATGCTACAAAAGGAATGAATTCCAAAGAATTTAGGTGTAAAATGAGGTAATCCATGCTTCTTAAAGTTTTTATATTTCATACTCATGAACCTTTTCTGTAAGATAATGAGGCTTTCATTTTTGTGTGGGCACTGTCCAAGGCATTGCACACACTTCTACAATGCACAAGAAGAAAAGCAAGCAACAGTTTCTGCTTGATTTACACTAAAAATATTTTTGCTTAGCAATTTACATCTGAAACATACAGGTAATAAAATGTTATATATCTGAAGAGGTGTTCAGGAGATCTGTGCTTATTGTTTGTTTTTACTGTTTAAACTTAGAAAAAGCATTTTAGCCATGTCCTCAGCAGTTCCAAGATAGTGAAATACTTCTGGTCTGGTATGTTCAACTGAAATAGTTGCCTGCAGTATGCCAATGTGCAGGGTAAGAAATGTAGATACAGGCACATGCCATTTGTCAGTACACAGTCTCTTTCCTCATTCTGAACCCTGCAAAAAGTTCCATTTAAATGAAAATATGTTCTGGGCAAAGACTTTCTTTTGTTCTGATTGTATACATCTCTTACAGGGAGAATTTAATTTCATTTGGGATATTTAGGTGCCACTATGAAATGTAACTAAAAGTTATTTCTCTACTTATACTGGGGTAAGTTATGAAGGAGGGAACTTGCAATTTTTCTTTTTTTCCTTTAAAGTATATTTTGATATTATGCTGCTTTCATTGCTAAAGTTTATCACAAAGTACATAAAAAGCAAAACCAGGAAAAAATTAATGAAATTTAGTTTTTACTTCCCAAGTGACACTTTAAATAATATAGATGCAGAAAAGGCAGTATTGAACATTTGTAATTTTCAGTTAAGCTAGTTAAAGTAAGTATTTTTTCTGGAAGCAATTTGGTACAAATATCTTTGAAATACTGAGCATTTCAAAAGCTATTTGATTTCTAGAACAGTTTCTCCCACTGAGCAAAGCTCAGGGTGTTCGTGGCATAGTAAATTATTTGCTGGTTGAGAGGAAGCCAGATGTTCAGAAAGCTGCTTTGCTGTTGGAGCTTTTAAGCAATATTTTAGTTATGTATCAGAATTAGCAATTAGTATTCAGTAAGCCACTTTTCAAGCACCAGTGGTATAAACATGTTTGCTCTAAAAATTATTCATATACAACAGAGAGGTGGAAAAATATCAACTAATCCCTAGTGCTGTGGAAAAGAAACTTACTTAGACTTTAATTACTACTTAGCAGTCATTTAATGAATGCAATCTCAAAGCCTAATCCATCAAACTCTTAACTAGTTTTCTCACTGGTTTAGAGAATATGAATTCAGATAGATTTGGAAAAAAATGCTAGAGAGCAGCACTAGGGAACTGCAGCACTTTGGTTTCTAGGTCTACTAATCTGGCCAGTCTGTACCTTGGGACATCAAGTTCTGTGAAGACAACTGTGGTTTAACTTACTGTGGTCAATTTACTGTATGGGAGGTGGGGGTTGCTCTAATTCTTTGGATTCTGTGAACCATAAGATGAGATTTTGAGTTAGCACAGATACATATATGATACTTCAATTAACTGGCTGTTGATGTTCTTAGAATACTTGTGAAGATTATCTCTTGTTTAAAATATTTCAATAATTTCTAATTGGCCTCCATAACCTTAGTAAAATCACAATACTGAAATACTGAGTACTGGAATCACCAATACTTTTAAAAGTAACTGAAATTGGAGCATAAAATAATACAACACAGGTAAAATGCTTGATTTTTCACAGGAAAATCATACCTTTCTGGTCCACTAAAATAATTAGAAAAGTCATTTAAAAGAAGTATACCAGAGAAATCTATACTTAACAGAATTTTAGGAAAACGGATGATGTACTGGGAACAGAGGAGAGAGATAATGCATGTAAACTGTAAGCATAGATCTGTTGTTCTCATAAAGTAGAAAATAAGTATAGTGTTATTAGTATTAGTTTACTTTAGATGAAGACATAAAACCAGCAAAACAGCATAATCCCTGACAGTGTCATAACACTGTAACACTGCTAACAATAGTAATTAACCATCATGATGCAAAGCAAGACATAATTTGGGCATAGTTGCCCAAACAGGGTACAGGAAAACAATGAAAATTGAAATTTGCACAGAAGTTTATAAAACAAGCTGGAGAGTGGCATGGAAGAACCAAACCAAAACTGCAGAACAAACAGGGAAGGTGCCCATCCATCATCAGACACATGTTGGGGTAGTCACCTAAAACCCTGCTCAGCTGGATTCAGAGAACTGAGCACAACAGTGCTTCAGGGATTAAGAACAGTCCCTTTGGACCCATTTGGATCATGGCCAAACATACTGAAAAAATATATTTTAAGAGTATGCTATAAGAGATTAATATTTTTGTTAAGAAATGGGACAACTGAAACAGTAGAAATTTAGAATCGTAGAATCATTCCGTTTGGAAAAACCCCTTGGGATCATCAAGTCCAACCATTAACCCTACTCTACAAAGTTCACCCATAAACCATGTCCTTCAAAACCACATCCAAATGTGATGTTAAACACACCCAAGGATGGTGACACAACTCCCTCCCTGGGTTTCACTTGTGGAAATGAGAGAAAAAAAAAAAAGTTATTTAGTCAAGATTAAGAACAAAATGAAACCTAGAGCAATTTCAGAACACTAGTGGTGTATCAATATAGATACCACCTTTTTGTTTTCTTAATACTGAATTGGGAAATACAGTAGAATAAATAATGTCAACTACTCACACATCAGAAAAACTTATGCATTTGTCAATTTGCATTTTTCCTAATGCAATAGGAAAAACTGTCAGTGCATATAGCTCAAAAATATCCATTTAAACATGAGCTGGCTCTAAGATGATGTATGTAGTAATAGAAGCTACAAAAATACTAGAGAACAAAATAGAATGTTATGGAAGTCCTATCTGTACTGGCATGAGCATTGTACCTCTAAAGTTTCAAGAATGAGGTTGGAAAAGTACAGAACAAAGTAGTCCATTAAAACTCAGAAGATTACCATGACAGGAATAAGTAACATTTATTTATTTACTGTACAAGTAAATAGTACACAAGCAAAATTTTTAATTAAATAAATTATATAAGCAACAATAAGCATGATTGAGACATAAAAGAGTTAGTAGTAAAGCAGGCAGGGGGGTTGGACTAGATGATCTTCTAGGTCCCTTCCAACCCCTAATATCTATGAATCTATGAAAGCAAATGAT
>JAOEGS010017951.1:0-10286 GCA_025447755.1 Corythornis vintsioides | reverse complement strand
GGCAGGGGGGTTGGACTAGATGATCTTCTAGGTCCCTTCCAACCCCTAATATCTATGAATCTATGAATCCTTGGCAGGCATCCCTCTGAGCTCTCTGGCAGAGATTACTCATTTTTAAAGACTCCACTACCAGGCTGATGAACACAAAGCAAATATTCACGGTGAGCTTGCAGGGAGTGTTTGCGTCACCGGTGTTAGTAGTCTTATGGTTATGGAAGAGATTAAATTCTTAATCAGATCTGAAGGATATTTAGGTACTTAGCTTTGATGGTTTTTTTTTTTTTTGTGGTATAGGAAATACAGTAAAGACTCAGCTGTTGCTTTAGGCCTGAAAGAATTTTGGAAGTATTAATTTCTTTATATGTCATGGTTTCGGGTTTTTTTTTTTTTGCTACATAGCACATATAACTGTTTCCTGACATTTTGGATCTCGTGAGGATTATTTCATTAATATTGTAAACATATTGAAATGGAAGGAGTTTAAATATCCAGAAGGTTTAGAGACTGGTACAATCTCATTAGTGAATTGTGTTCAAGTAACTTTTATGCTTAAACTGGTGATGCCTTGGTTGCTAGCCCGTTATTGTCACTGCTTTAAGTAATAAAATAATAGTCTGTGTCTTAAAAATCAATGCCAGGTTGCAAGGAAAAAAATAGTAGTGTCTTGAAATACTGCAATTCAATCATATTATGTGCATGATTGGTTATGACAGTTCTGTGGGTTCAGGAGAAAAGGCTGAAACTGTCCTCCTCTGCTAAATGTCTTCGGTGTTTGGCACTATATGCAGCGAGTGAGCAAAGCTGAATTATATGCCATGTTATTTTTTCTTTAAAAAAGATCAAGCAGAGGCAGAGGACGTGTGTCTGGTAAGCAGCTGCCTATAAAAATATTGAACAAATATCTTTATGAAGTAAGTATAAATGCACTGACTCTCTGGAAATTAAAAGTAGGTCTTTAATAGAACCTTTATAGGAAGGGATACTAACTTTTTGTTGTTCAAGTAATTTGAATGCTAAAAAACTTCAGATAATGTTTCTAAGCAAAATTCAAGATAAAAATAGACACTTATGCACTAACACAGAGCCAGCCTTTAGCCCTATTCCCTGGGACCTGCATTGCCATATGTATAAGCTTGTACTCTGATGAAATTCCGTTCTGGATCTGAGCAAAAATGTTCAGGCCTATGTCTGATCTCAAACATGAAGAGTGATCTTCTCTGTACACCCTTTCTACCAGTTTTGTTGATGTGTCTATATTTTTTAATTATTTTTTCTTTGAATGTGAAAAAAAAAATAATTTTCATCCACAGCTCTTGCTGCAACATTTTTCTCAAGAATATATAGTTTGACTTTAGTTTGTTAAATATCCACGATGATTAAAGGAAAAAAAGAAAGTTACACTGTGTCAAAAGAACTTGTGTGGATAATTTAAAGGCAGATACAAGTTCACATGCTAAAGTTGAAATACAATTTGGAAATGTGAAAAAAGAATAATATCTGCATAATTACTTGAAATTTCTTTGTATTAATTTAATAAATTCTAGATCCATCCTAAGTACATATTAGTCTAAATTAGTGCTTTAATTTTATCCTAAGAAAACTGAGGAGGAAGACATGACCACCAGAAGGAAACAGGGATAAGTTGCCTTACTACAGAGGAACGAAGAAAACAAAGACTATCTAATTTAGAAAAACATGAATGACATTTTTATCATGCAAAACAAGCACAATGTACTAATTGGTATAATTTTTTTTTATGCCCATAACCATGTATTTGCTTCATGAAGTGTTGCAAGACACTCTAGACAGAAGCCACAGTATGAAAACTAAGAATCAAAGACTGCCAGAAAAGTATTATGAAGAGATTTTGGAAGGTTGTGATAGATGTTGGAGCAGAACATTGCATTCAGGAACTAAGACTACATGTTGTGGTATTCCAACACTATGGATCTTTAAAAATCTCAAACAATCTTTTTGCACAGTTTTAATTCATTAGAGCTATTAGCAGAACACTGGAAAAAAACCCTGAAGGTTTTTGTTTTGTTTTGGTTTTGTTTTCTTTTGGTTTTTTTTAGTAAAACATAAAGCTTTGAGGAACAGACATTTTCTCTTGTAACTCATCTGCAGTGTGCTGGGCTTTTAAAATAAGCACCAAAAATCAAAGACGGTAAAACATCCAGATACAGCTGACATTAAACCTTGGATGAGTAAAATTTCAGATGCCATTTTTAATGATGGGGGAAATAAATCAGAATCACGCCTAATATCTGAACCATCTGCTAAATATAATTTAAGTGCATAATAATCCAGGTTTCTCATAAATAGCATCTTCACTGACCAATGCCTTTAAAAATATGTGTTCACAGGCTTTTGTTTTGGGGTTTCTTTTTGTTTGTTTTGCTTTGGTGGAGTTTTTTTAATTATTTTTTTTTTTTAACACGAGACTAAGAATATAATTTAGCAATCTATTGACATAAAAACTTCTTCTAAGTCCCTAAAAAATTCCTGCAGGCATATTTCCTCTCTTCATTGCAAAGTGAGTTTGAATAATGACTTTTGGTTTAGCAGAAAGGAGTCCTACATTAGCAAGCCTCTTACAAAGAAAAGAAGCTAAAAATGAAAAAGAACAGAAAAACATAATAGTTTAGATTCTCTTCAGCAACTTTGAAAATCAAAAAGAGGAATTATGTCAGTAGTCACAGATAAAAATACTCTATTTGTGACTAACAATGACCTTATCATATTGCCAAAATATTGAAGTAAAAGTCTTGGGAGAAAAATGCCTTACAAAATACATAGATAAAGAATTAAGTCTTGACATTTCAGGAAAATCAGTTTGATTCCACAGGGAATACATTGTTTAAAAGAACTCCATTTGTTTAGATCAGTGCTGAACTCAGCAGAACTTGATTTGAAAGGGAAATTAGCATTCTAAGTACAAAGGAGATAAGCAGGAGGTGGATGAAAATGAAAGAAATTATCCAAATCAGGAAATGAATTATAAAATGAGCCATTAATGATTTCCTATCTGATCAAAATCAGGAGCTACACTATCACCTGCAAGAATAATGCATGAGGGAAACTAGATCTAGCAAATAGGTCTTGCAGATAGCCCTGTTTCAGATTGGGCTTCTGAAACATACTGTCTTTTCTATGTCTGTTTATATCCTCTTCATTCCAATGGAAAATACACATTTACAGCAAGAGAAGGATGTGAACATGACCACAAATATGAAGCTTCTTAAATGTCCAAAGGAACAGAATAGGAAGGTCATGTCACCTGCTCTCAGTGCTCTGGGTATCCTGTGTTCTTGGCAGAAAAAAGAACTAAGGACCAATTCCACATTGTGCTGTATATACCTGTGAGAAAATTAATATAATTTGATATTATCTGTAATGTATTTCTCTCTTTATCTTAGTGCTTCTTTTGCTTTTAAAAGTATAACTTTAATTATGCTTTCTGTATTCATATTGTTTCAACACATGTAACCACAGATTGTTGAACAGTTGCCCTAGAAAGCACAGCTGAATGTAATTCTTTTATATATTTATTTAAGCATTATACACAAAACCCACCCCAAACTAAACCCACACAGACTTTGATTTTAATAGTTTACATTTAACATGTATTTTATCAGGCTGCATATACCTGTGAGTATCCAGAAGTGATCACAGAATTAATTTATTTTGATTTTTCAAACTTCTTAAGAATTTTGTGCATAAACATAAAGCTTCCATGTAAAGGAAAATACAAAAACATAGTTTTGAGAATATTTCCCTCTCTCTTTAGTGACCCAAGAAAAGTCTAGAGCCACTACTTTGCAGGATTGCAAAACTATAGGTTCTCTCATACCTCCTTCCCTCAATAATGAGTGATAGCATTGGATATTTTTACCCAATACAAGCATAGTCAACTTTCTTACTCATGGAAAAAGTGTTAACAGCTTAGTATTCGAGGATATAAGTAAGGATTTAAGGTCCCATAAACCCACTAAGATGGGGTACAGCATCAACACTATTGTCTTCAATACTTCATATTGATGAGAAAAGAGTTTATTAGATATCATGATTATGTATTAAAAATCTAGTAGCACACTTTAGTGTTGCTGGAGGAATACTACTTGGGAATAGAATTCAAGAGATTGCTGTACTGGTTAGGAACAGAACAGATGTAGCCATGAATATTACTCAGGAAGTTAGTGAAAGATAATCCAGTAGCATTTCAATACTTCTACATCATGCTGGTGAAATCTTGCCACGTTTCCCGTTGTAGAGAGATTTGCCATGGGTTTTAGTGGATTTAGGATTTCAGTTGTTGCTCTTAAAGCATGAAAAAGAATGATTCTTGAACTCAAAATTGAGGAGGAAAGACAAAGAACCAGAGAGTAAGAAAACAGTTTTTATCTTGCCAATATTTAATGCAAAGTTATTGGGTTTCCTCTATGAGAAAATGAGTAATAGGTAGATAGAAAGATCTGTGGAGAGAAGGAAGAAATAAATTTAATGAGGTGTGGAACTAAAGAAATGTAGATCACAAAGATAATTATGCCTTCCAAAATAACAAGATAAAAATAAAAACATAAAGGAGCTGAATAAAGGACACTGGGACATACTTACTCTCTGAAAGAAAACCTGTGAGAAAGTATGATCATCATTTCATGGAACTTGTGAGTTACTTGCTACCCTGCTATGTTAAGATGAGATCACAGTGCAAGAGGTACAGAAACTAGAAGAGAAAAGAAGCACTTGCATTACTAGAGAGGCATTGGTTTGAAATTTGAAGGCTTTGGATTTTATTTAGAAAGGAAAAAAATGAGGATGGTTAAACACAGACTCCTCATACCAAACTGCAAAGAAATGATGAATGGAAGC
Source organism: Corythornis vintsioides (assembly GCA_025447755.1). Classification (NCBI taxonomy): domain Eukaryota; kingdom Metazoa; phylum Chordata; class Aves; order Coraciiformes; family Alcedinidae; genus Corythornis; species Corythornis vintsioides. The sequence continues at coordinate 5,414 of JAOEGS010017951.1, read as the reverse complement.
AAGACTTATGAATGGAAGAATAGCTCTCATTGGAACTGTTAAATGAAAAGAGTAAAACCTTTTGATGCTGCCACAAACAAACCACTAGCAGTTCATAATTGTAGCTCAGAATGCACTAAGTGAAAATTAGATGGGAAGGATGTGTTACCTGGGGAGGAGTAACACTATGCACCAGTACTGGTTAGTGGTTGATCTGCTGGAAAGCATTGCATTCATATACAATTTTTTTTTTTAATATTAATTTGTGCCCATTTTATCTTTCCCTATCATGGGACACCACTAAGAAGAGTTTGACTCCCTGTTCCTTGCTTCCTCCCTTCAGGTATTTCCACACAGATACCACACCCCTGCCTTTTCTCCAGACTGAACAGTCCCATCTCTCTCAACCTGTCCTAGTGTGACACATGCTTCTATACCTTCATCATTTTTATGACCCTTTTCTGGACTTACTTTAATATGTCTACATCTTTCTTGTGCTGGTGAGACCCAAACTGGACTCAGTACTCCAGATGATTGTCTGTTACAAGGTAACATAAAAATGGAATTAATAAGGGTTTAGAAAAAAAACCCAAGTGTGACTTTTAGAATGATACCTTCTTGAAATAATTTGTCTCTCCACTGTTCCATGAGCAACTTGTATCACACAGCACATCAAGAGGGTACCCACAATCACTCAGAGGTTTTATCAGGACATGGTGATTCCACTACCATTCTTTCATTCCAGTGCTTGGGAGTCCAGACAAAAGCAAATAGGAAAAATACTAAATAGTGCTGATATCTTAGTACATAAACATGAAAATAACACTTGTAATCAAAGTTTTTAACCCTTTGAATGGCTTCTGATCTCATTGTCTCAGAAACAAGTATTATTTATGTATTTTAGTGGCACCCACTGGAGTTAGGTGAGAATTTAGAAAAATAGCTACTTGTATTTTCAACTCTTGCCTTCTAAACAGCTTGCAAAGGCATGTAATTCTGCTAGACATTCCTCTTTTGAACAACTCCAAAGCAAAGGTTATATCTGCCACATCAAACTTGCTGTCATCTCCGGAATGCTCTGCAGTCTAGGCTTTTCATTTATGTGGTTTTTCAGGCTCTGCTATTGCTGCACTCCACTCCTCTCTGCGTGTGCAGCACAGCACCTGTACTCTGGGGTTCAGACAGCTTCATTCTGCTGAATCTATGAGGACAAATGTAGTATGAATGCTTAAAACTTGTCTTGCCTCCCATTTCTATTTCCTTTTCTGAAACACTTGAGCAAAAAAAGTGACAAACTGTTTCAGTGTCTGTTTTGAAAACAGGTTACTGCTTCTCTCTTCAGCTCCACTGTTCTTTCAATCAACATCAATATATTTATCAATTAATTCTTTTGCCAGTATTATTTCATCAAATAATAACCTGTGAGAAGGTTGATCTGTTAGGTGAACAAAGAAGAGCCTACATTATATCTAGAAATTCTGTAATATATTCAAAACACTTTGAAAATGTCTTTGCTTTGCTGAAAATGGGGCATACACATGCTTGACTAAAAGCTTGTTTTCCAAGAATTGCTGATGCTGATAGTTTGCTTTGGACATTCCCTACTTAGATAGGCTCCTAAATTAAGTAGCAAGTTCTATTGGAGAATATTAAGTGGTGGATGTTTCCTGTGGTGGCAGAGTTGGAAGAGAGATCGGAAGGGTTAAGGGGTATCAGGAAGTGTGACAGAGATAGGTTAGTGGAACCACACCCTGAGGAAAAGGCCATAAATAGAGGATACTCAAGAAGCAGAGGATCCCCTCCCCTCTTGCTGACAGGCAGAAGGAGAAGACCTCAGATATGAAGGGGAATGGAAACAGGTCCCTGCACAAGGAGGTGGTGAATCCCCTCTCAGCCTCCCTCATCTTCCCAGGTGCCCTTACACAGCAGGGTTGGGCTCTGGAACTGGAGAGCCAGGCACCTGAGGCTGCAGCTGAAGGTCCATGCAGGGGGTGCCTGGGGTGGGTCAGCCAGCCCCATGCCTTAGGGCTGCTTCTGTTTGGAGAAAAAGGAGGATCCTTGTCATTGGCAGTTTCCCTCTGGGGGGAACAGGGGCCTCAGGTGCTGATTGGATCCAGCCCACAGGACAGTGCAGCCTCCCTGGGGCCTGGGTCAGAGACATCACCAGGAAGTTCCCTGGTCTGGTCCAGCCCTCTAATTATTGCCTGCTCTGGTTATGCAGGTTGGTAGTGATGAGATTGTGGACAGAAGTCCTAAAATGATTAAAAAGGACTTGAGGGCACTGAGGCAATTGGCTCAGGAGTACAGGTTGTGTTCTCAATCCCTCCAGTGACAGAAAACACTGAAAGGAGCAGGAGTACACACCTGATTAACATGTGGCTCAGAATCTGGGGTTACTGATGGAATATTGGATTTTTTGATCATGAGGAAGTTTATATGGCACCAGGCTTGCTGGTGACAGATGGATTTCAGCTGTCTCAAAGGTGGAAAAGGATCCTTGCATGTGAGTTGGTGGGGCTCACTGAAAGGGCTTTAAACCAGCCTCAAAGGGGGAAGGGGATAGAATCAGGATCTCTAGAGCTGAGCCTAAGGGTGTCATGCCAATGTTGGGGGTGAAATCCATAGCCCATCTGCACCAATGCATGCAGCATGGGCAACAATCAGGAGGAGCTGGAAGCCATTGTGTGGCAGGGCAGCTATGACGTAGTTGCCATCGCAGAAACATGTTGGGATGATTCATGACTGGAGCACTGCAGTGGATAAGCTCTTCAGAAGAAATAGGCAGGGAAGGAGAGGTAGTGGTGTGTCAAGGAGTGTACTGATTGTGTAGAGCTCAATGACTGTGATGGTGAGGTCAAGTGCTTATGGGTAAGGCTGAGGGGGATAGCCAGTGAGGCATATATCCTTTTGGGAGTGTGTTACAGATCACCCAACCAGGATGAAGAGATTGATGAAGTGTTCTACAGGTGGCTGGTAGAAGTCTCAAAATCACCAACCCTTGTTCTCCTGTGGGACTTCAACTTACCAGATGTCTGCTGGAAGTGTGCCCAGAGGTTGTGGAGTCTCCTCCTCTGGAGACATTCTAAACCTGCCTGGATGTGTTCCTAGGTGACTTGGTGTCCTGGTTTGGGTGAAAACCAAGCAAATTCTGTTCAGTGATTTTACTTTCTCAGCTCAGGTTTTCTAACTAGCTGTGCTTTCTAGAGTTAGCAGCATGTTTTGCAGACAGTGTCCGCTTCTAGCAGTGATAACACCTCATGTTTAGAGTTACTACCAGGGATGGAATGCAAACCAAGGCCATTGCTAGAGTTTGTGTGTTGCACTGGGGGGTGCAGAAAAGTGAAAGACCACCCCTGCAGGGAGGAGCAGACAGGACAGGTGACCCCAAACTGACCAACGAGGTATTCCATCCCATACGTCATATCCAGTATATAAAGCTTGGGAGTCCAGAGGTTCATCCCTTCTTAGCCCTTCTTCGGCCCTTTTTGTCTCCTCTTCGCTTACGGTATACCCCTTTGGCTTTGGCTCTTGTGTTCACTCCCGAGACCCGGTGCCAGAGTCCAGCTCCTCTACAGCATCAGTGAGGGTGACATAATTAACATCGGGGGGAGGTTGAGTTCGGTACTGGCTTTGTACATGTTTGTATATACTTCATTTTCATTTTAAATTAAATTGTTCTAGTTCCTTTTTCTACTCACTAAGTCTCTCTCCCTTATTCCTTTTCTCTCCCCTTTGGGGAGGGAGGGGGGTTAAAAGAGAGCAATCTGTTATCTATCTGGGGGTTGCCCTGACCTTAAGCTGTGACACTTGGTCTAGGTGATCCTACTCTGGCAGGGTGGCTGGACTAGATGATTTCTAGGTCCCTTCCAACCCCTAACATTCTATGATTCTATGATTCCCTCAGAGTAGGAAAAACTTTTTTTTTTTTTCTTGTAATAACAATAACAAAACCCCCCCATGGTATTTTTCTTATTTTTCTTAGCACATCTAATTCTCAAATTCTAGACCCTGAAACTACTTTTACCTTTGAGGATATGTATAAGTTCTACAGCACCTGTTCTTTTAAAAGCTTAGCTACAGCGAGGAATTCCAGCAGCACTCTTCTTTGTCCGTTATTTTAAGAGAGAATCCTTTATACCTCTAAGGTCTTTTTACTTCATACTCTGTTATACACTCTGCCTGGAGTACATAGTATAAAAATTACCTGGCAAAAATACATGAGCAATGCTCATCCAATGACTCCTCTTTAAAGGAACTTTAAAAAATATAGTTGAGCAAGTTTTACTATCCTAACCACACCATTCAAAGTGTAGAACAGATTGGTTTGCAAATTTATTCTCAGTTTTCAAGAACACCTTCCCTTGTGCTTTTTACCTTTCCCTCTTTCCTCATAACACTCACTCCAACATCCATTTTTCAAGAATTTTTGTCAATATTGTTTCACATACATGTCCCATATTCTTCAGAAAAAAAGAGATCCTTTTATTTCCTCATGCATCCCTCTCGGTACTTTTGAGTCATTTGCCACTGAAACACATTAAAATACATTCAGCTTTTTCCTCTAAGAATAAAATGCTGCAGTGTGAGTTTGTTTATTGTCTCACCTCTGCCTCAGTTTTCTTCTCTGAAAAGCTACCACAATGTTATTGCCTTATACATAAAGCACTGGGCAAACCTTCAAAAGGGCTCAATTCTAAGACCACTATTCTAATCCAATTTTAAGATGAACTCTCTATGGACAGAAAGTTTATCCTGAGAATGTAGGAGATACCGAGTAAGTAATTTCTCAGGTGTATAACCACAGAAAGACCTACTATATTCTTGCAAGTAATGGTCTTATTCCTGTGCTTCCTAATCTGAACACTGCTTTGTGTTTCTTTCATAGCACGTTTGGAGCAGCATCTGTCTAATCATAGTCAAATGATTGTAAACGGACATTATTGTAATGGTGTACACCATTTTCATCATCTCAATAGCAGAAAAAAAAATATCTCCTTTCTGATTATTTTTCCCCTTTTTTATATAAATTGCAAGGAGAGAGTTCTTTCATTGTTCTGGGATTAGCTGGTATCTCTCCCTCTTTCTCATTCAGTCTCTAACCCCAGTACAGAACTGGTGTCTTCCTAATATCCAAAGGCTATGTTATGGAAAACAGGCTGGATGGCTGGGCCAAAAGAGTGGTAGCGAATGGAGGTAAATCTGGCTGGCATCCTGTCATAAGTGGTGTTCCCCAGGGTTCCGTACTGGAGCTGTTCTCTTTAATATCTTTATTAATGATCTGGATGAGGGGATTGAGGGTACCTCAGTAAATTTGCAGATGGCACCAAGATAGGTGGGTGTGTTGATCTGCTAGAGGGCTGGGAAGCTCTACAGCAGGACCTAGACAGGTAAGATCAGTGGGCCAAGGTTAATCACTTGGAATTCAACAAGGCCAA
>JAOEGS010017950.1:0-20681 GCA_025447755.1 Corythornis vintsioides | reverse complement strand
TTTACTATATTTATATATTATAATATTATATATTTTATATTACAAAATATATAAATCTCTCCTGGCTGTTATGGCAGCTACATAGAGGAACCGTGGTACAATTTTGATTTCTGCAATGTCTGTCAGTCTAGGTACTCACAAAACAGTGGGAATGCAATTTATTCCCATGTAGCCAGTGCTGGGAACTACAGCTGTATTTAAGAGATTCCAGCTACTCAATGTTTACAATTCTGAGATCTAACACTGACCAGAAATTCATTTACAAGCTCAGACTTCCCCCTAGTTTAAGCAAGGGAGTGTTTTCCCCTGCACTAGGAGGGCCTGCATCCAGCTGGCTAGATGCTGTTGGGTGATTTGAATGCTGAAGGTTATGGATGCATTTTTATGCTTAAACTAAGTAGAAAAACTTGAGTTCTTCTGGAGATAGAGAGGCAGTTTTTCATTGTGCTCAAAGCTCCAGCAACATCTTCCTACAACCTTTAGTGATATCAACAGCAATTAGATGCTGTACTTCTGACTAACATCCATGCTCTGTCTGGAATGCCTCCTATTTAAAGCATAGTATACACAGATGCTGTATCATGGAGGTCCTGTAACCCAACAAACATCTTAATGATACATCCTCTTGGGCATAGTTACAGAAGTGGATTCTGAATGCTGATCCCACCAATGTAAATCTCATTTCTAGAATGGTGGGAACTAGCAGGCATCAGAACCTGAGAACGTGTATGTCATTTCTCATCTTTACATTTCCACATAGAGGAATAAAGGTATCCCAAATGCAGGCCATGACTATAATAAGAAATTAGAGTTCTTCTTTGCCTTAGCAAGCAGAAATTTGGAGGTATTTTCAGAAGAATAATGGAATTCTCCAAGAAATTAAGTGCAACACGAAGTGGCTGCTAATTTAGTAGCACTGAAACTGATGCTGGGCTTAGCACAGTTACACAAATTCTTAGGCTAAATGTATCCTGTTAGCACTTCACTCAAACTGCAGCAACAGAGGAATCCAAGGACTACAGAACAATGATTTTGTCCATTATTGGTCTTTTGTTATGTAAGAAACATTTGTCTGAGACAAAATACATAGAAAACTAAAAAATTTGAACTTGTGGCAATCAAGGTGAACAAGAACAAGAGATGCCACCTCGTGGTTACAGTCAATTTAGCAGTGAAAGACAAACGACGAAAAAGAAGTGGGAAAAAAACCCACCAAAAAAACAAAACACCAAACAAAAAACTAAGGCAGAACAATAAGAAATAAGGACCTCAGCCTAACTGGCTTCTCTCTGCACTTCAGGTGACTGCAGGATGCAGAAGAGAGACATCGTGCCAGGACCAACATGAAAACAACGTCTCCAGTTAAAATAATTGCCAAATGTGCTTATAATCACACTAAATCTTATGTATTTGCTTTTCTATAAAACAAAATCCACTCTTTCAACCATTGTTGAAAAATCAAACAGTATCACTAGTGAAATTAATGAGTACACATGTGAAAAGATTTAGATTTTGTTAACTGGGAATGCTTACATTGACAATTAGGGAAACAGTGAAAACATCCATTGTGTCTATTGAGGAATGAAACCAGATGCTGGAAATAAAGATCTTCCAATATCTACAGTCACCTTTCCTTAGGAAAATATTTTTAAATACTACCTTAAGACTCTCAGCTCATAAAATCAGCAGGGTTCTGCTAAATGACAATAAAATATTGCTATTCCCTCCAGGTGAAGGGCTGTTATCTATTAGAATCTGGTGCTCCAAGAGCAAAGCAGCTGTTACTCAGAAGTGATCTTGTGTGCCTATGGATAAATACACTCAGAGGGGAGCAGCTGAGAGGATTCCAGCAGCTGCCAACTTCAGCAGTCAGGGGAACTCGCTTCATACCTCCAATTTGAGGGAAGAATTTTAACAGAAGCTTGTCCCCTCTGTTCATCCTGCCTTGGGAATCATCACCTCCCATACCCCCAGGTTCAGCTGCAAGGAGAGAACAATTACTTCATTCACTAGAAACAATTTATTTGTTTCTTGGAAGAAACAGATTCTTATACCTTTGTGAAAATCTTGTACTTTACTCGTACAGTGTTTATTGTTACATTTCTGCATATATTTTTCTGGAATAGCATATTAAACTCTTTTAAGACTTTTATCAATTTTTAAACAAAAAGTGTAATTTATTCCCATTTATTACATTCTTGTCCATGTAAAACTATTTATAATTGGTATTTCTCTGCGCGTTCAGGATTCTCATTACCACTGCAACAGAGTCAGGAATTCCAAAAATCTCATAGAAAAGTTTTGATTCTGCCCTCAACAATAAAGCAAACGTTCCTTTTGCATTTAGTCCTGTTTGGCTCCATCTTCTGCCCGAAGTGACAAACTACATCTTGTAATACAAAACAATTATGTTTTATCAGAAGGAAAAGTATAACCAGCAAAATGGAATTAAACCAGGGACATTCTCATGGTGAATCACACCACCAGTGATTTTTTCCCCAGTACAGTCGAGCATTCGAAGTGTCACTCCTGACACTGACCCTTATAAAACCACCAACTCTGTGTTGCTGTGTTTCTTGGAAGCATCTACCGGAGCCCCATGAAGGTCCTGTCCAAGACTATGCTCCTTGGGCATTAAAGAGCAGGTTCACCATGGGGTACCCAGGATTTCTACAGTTCCTGGGATAGCCTTCAGTTCAGAGCAAGTGTACAGTTTCACTAAATTCTGCATTAAACTTCCACATGGAAAAACCAGGACACCAGTGAAGAAACTCAAGGACACAGTAAATCTCAACAACAGTTATTTTAAGACTCTAGGAAGAATTTAAAGCACTGGCAGACAGAAAAGGCAATTTATAAATTACGATTTTGAGTGGACCAGATATGAACAATCACAAACAGAACACAACACACACACACCTTGGAAAACTTCTAACTCTAGTCACTGCACATTGCAACAGCTGTGTCACAGCTTCAGATTTATGCAGCAATCTGAAACAGAATCATTCAGGTGCAGACAACGGACAGCTTTTCTGCCACTCCTGACTTTATACCACAACAAAAACCATACCATGGAAAACAAAATCCTCTTTTAGGTTATATATACTGCTATTTGTTCTTTCTCTTTTGTACAAGGACTTTCTTCAAAACATACAGCCAGGGATGAGGGTCTGTTTCTCCCCCTTTCATGCAGTTCTCTCTCATGCCACTTTTTTTCCAACCTAGTGAGTTAGTCTGGATTTTGCTAAAGAATCTACCACATTCCTCTTTGATGACTCTTGAATTTTAACTAAGAAGAAACTTCTAACTTAGCAGACCAAGCTTGCTGTAGGGTATTCACAGCACCACACAAAGACTGGGCTTTGACATCTGGAGGAGTTGCTGCCAAGTTGTTTCAGCCTTTCCCATTCCCATTCCATGCACACCAGCATTACTGGTAATGCCCTCACTGCATGAACTAGAAGGAACTGATGCAGATGTTCGCATTCTTGCAGTAAGTAGCTGCAAAGAGAATGATAGTTTGGGCTGGAAAGGACCTTTAAAGGTCATCTAGTACAACCCTGCTGCAATGAACAGTTAACTTCTGCAACCAGATTAGATCATGTTGCCCCCTCATTACAAAACATTTTTTTCTTATAGTCTAGTCTATATCTCCCCTTTTAGTTTAAAACCATCAAACCATGCTAAAAAGATTGCCCTTATCTTTCTTACAAGCTCCCTTTAAGTATCAAAAGAATCTTCTCTTATCCAGGTTTAACAACCTCAAATCTTAGTCTTTCTTCATAGCAGATGTGCTCAAGCCCTCTCATGTTTGAGGCTCTCCTCTGGACCCACTCCAACAGGTTCATGTCCTTCTTGTGCTGAGGACTCCAGGCAAGGTGGTCTCACCAGAGCAGAGGGGTGGAATCACCTCCTCTGACCTGCTAGCCATGCTTTTTGATGCTGCTCAAGATATGGTTGGACCTTCTGGGCTGTGATCACACATTGCTGGCTCATATCCATCTTTTCATCCACCAGCATCCCCCACTCTTGCTCAGGGGTGCTCCCAATCCCTTCATTCTCCAGCCTCTACTGATACCCAGAGGTGACCTGGCCAAGGTGCAGGACTTGTACTTGGTCTTATTGAACCTCATGTAGTTCATACAGGCCCACTATGTCCAGGTCCCTCTGGATAGTATCCCAATAGAATAGTTGACAGGGTTTAAAAAGAAAAACCAACCCACACAAACTTACCTTAAAAAGGGATTCTGAAAGTCTCAGCAAGTCTCCACCAGTTGTGTGAAAGTTCTTCTAAACCTTCATCTTTAGCAAACAGGAAGCTGCAGTGACAGCCGAAGGCTTGTACCCTCTTGGCCTTTATCATCTCAAGGCAGTATTCACTTGTTTCCACCAGCTTGCTGGAGTTGCCCATGTTTCTGCTCTGCTTGGTAACAAATGTAATGCTAGACTCAACCCAGAGAAAATTCCTACGGCAGCTGAAATGACTCAAGTTATTCCACTGCATTTAGGCTCCATTATGCTGAGCACTGTACAAAAAAATTATTCTGCTCTAATCTACTTCCACTTCAATGAGATTAGATAAAATTCATCATCAGTCTTAGATGGATTTAGTATGGCACTTTGTAATAAGCACAGTAATTAGCTTCGTAGCCTGTGCACCGCTTCCCTCTTCCAAAACACAGAGGACTCTCAAGCCCCTGGCCAGCACTGGCCCAGCATCAGGAGAGAGCAAAGCCTGCTGAAAGCACAGGCCAGGCACTATCTGCTGGTCACAGGTTACAGACACCTGAGTGTGTCCTTACACTGCTGGGGCAAACAGCATGTGATCAGTAACTGTAGGTATGAAGCTGTGGAGAGGTTAAGTCTTTCTCTGGACTTTTAAGTTGCTTGTTTCACCTGTAATTCAGGCATGCTCAGGGCTGTGGCCACTCAATGCATATTCAGAGCTCTGTACACAGAGGACAAGTTTCAAATTCTTCAGGGCTCTCAGTCTACTCACATGCTAAAAATTTTGGGAGTCTTAGGGTTACTTTAGCTTCAAGACTTTATTTTGTATCCTACGCTCTCTTCACTTAAAGTTGACTTTGTAGCTAGTGACTCCAGAGGAACTATAGAAAGCTGTTAGGTCAGGTACATCCTCTTTCTTTTAGCTTAAAACTCACTGCAGGTAGTAATTTCCTATGTTATCAACCCCTGGGGCAGTTATGCCGTAACAACTTCATTACTCTTCTCTTACCCTGCCTTGGACAGCAAGTGTCTGCACTTCCAGCTCAGATCTGCCATCAGTTCACAGGCTCCTTTCCAGCTCTTCCTTACATTGTCAGTGGGGAGCAGAGCAAGGATGCTACAGATTAAAACCTATAAAGACTGCTTTATTCTGCTTCCTTAAATGTTCCCTAGAGATTAAATGCAGTGTACACAATGTTTCTCACTTTACTATAAATTACAGAATCATTTGGTTGGAAGAGACCTTTAAGATCATCAAGTCCAACCATTAACCCTACACTGACAGGGTCCCTAAACCACGTCCCCCAGCACCACATCTACACGGTTTTTAAACACTTCCAGGGATGGGGACTCAACCACCTCCCTGGGCAGCCCATTCCAATACCTAACCACCCTCTCTGTAAAGAAATTTTTCCCGATATCTAACCTAAACTTCCCTTGGCGCAACTTGAAGCCATTCCCCCTCGTCCTGACATTTTTAACTTGGGAGAAGAGGTCGACCCCCACCTCCCTATAACTTCCCTTCAGGTAGCTGTCGAGAGCAATAAGGTCCCCCCTGAGCCTTCTCTTCTCCCGATTAAACAATCCCAGCTCCCTCAGCCTTTCCTCATAGGAGAAACTCCCCAGACCCTTCATCAGCTTCGTTGCCCTTCTCTGAACTCAATAAAGTTACATACAGTACTGTTTATTTTATTTTTGTATATATACTATTGCAACACCAACTGATTTTTACAGCTACTTTGCTAAGAGATAGGTAGTTCGTGGTAAAAACATTTTCCAGAATAACACATCAAACTATTCCATACCCCCTTGCCAAAAAAGCCTCGAGAGTAGAAGAGATTCACATTTTAACTGCTGACCATAACTTGGTTCAAGTTATGCTGGTCTCTTAGACTGAAGGCTATGACAGAGGAATTATTACACTGACCAGGGTGCCAGGAGAAAAACAAACAAGAAAGTGGATGCTGTGATTTGTCCTGATACATGTCTAGGGTCTTTTCAGACTTCTCAGTATCTTCTGATACTTCTTTTTCAGTTCAATAACCAGAACACTACAAACCTGGGTAAGATCAGATTTGGGGCAGTTTGCTGACATTGGCAATGCGCAAAACAGTGGGAGGAAAAAAAAAAAAAAAGGTAAGAATTGTTTGAAAGAACTGCTTTGTCTCATACTTATGAAATATACTGCTCTAATAAGACCAAACAGCATTTACTCCACCTCAGAGAAATCCTCTAAGAGGTCCCTTCCAACCCCTAGTATCTATGAAAGACAGTGTAAACCAAAAACTTCATGTATACAAGTTACAGCAATAAAACCAATCATTTTAATCAAAGCCATTAAAAAAACCATGTGAGGCAATATAAATGATAAGATCATACTTAAGAAGGAATAGCTAGCACTTTCTGAAAAGCTTTAAAACAGCAACAAACACTTTACAAAAGATTTGAGTGAGGAGAATAAATTTCCAAACTACAGGTACTGTATAAAGGTAACATTAACAATTATCTTATAAAATACAGCAACAGAGACAAAATGGATACCCAAGCTCCTCTGAAACTAAGCCTTCTGGGGTCTTGGTTAAAATGTATGTTTAAAAACCTGTTTTAAACAAGGACTAAACAGTTTGTATTTTCAAATTACAGGTCCCTGGCATAAACATAACACTATACACATCTTCCAAACAAGTAGCAAGTAGACTTTCGTTTAACCATGTGTGGTGTCATCTTCTACAAAGTCTTTGGCCATTTCTGCTGTGATCACATCAATATGACTAACCTGGTGGAACAAGAAGTACACAGTTATTACTGTATCTCCTACAGAATAAGACAGACTTAGATGTGAAGGCTCAAGGACTCAGTAACATGCCTATAATCAATTTCTAATTTATTTTAAAGAATATGACAAGGGCCATCTGTAGATACTTCTTTTTCAGAAAGGGGAGAACTTTCACATAAAGAGTACAATACAACTAGAAATCCATCACTGAAATGAGACCGATACCCTTTGAACTCTTGGTAAGTCTCAAATGCACAACCTGATATGGTTCTCAGTGAACACCATAATGAAAACGTATTATTTACCTTGTTTCTGAATTTTACACCGTAGAACTTGTCAGCTGACTCAAGCAGTTCAGGCCTAAAAGTTGTCGTAATAAACTGAGCATGTTCAGCTAGTTCCATAATCATATCTGTAAAAAAACACAAACATTCTTCATTAATGTTCTTTTTCATGACCCAGGCAAAGAGTTTGTTATTCATTATTCAAAATGAGGTTTTGGTTAATAACACAAAAAATAAAACCCCACAGATCAAGAAAGAATCCATACCAGATTTTTATTGTTAATTCCACTATCAACTCTTAACAAATCCAGGCACTCCGCAAAAACAGTGAAGTATTAAACTGCTATGATGAAAAGAGTAAACACTTTTCCAACAATGCAATGAACTAAAAATCAAACTACACTTCAAAACAGGACTCTTTCCACCACAATGAAGTGTAGTAAGAAGACCCTTTAGCTGCAGCAGCAACACAGAGCTTCTACCTAAAACCAAGTTCATTAAAGCTTCAGAAGGCACAAAGTTAAATTCTAACACACATGTTGAGATACTCAAAAATGTGCCTTTATGATTAAAAGATCTCATCTTAAATACCAGGGCTGAGAGGATAGATTATCACTTTCAAGCATACTGAAGTTGAATAAAGGTAGATGAAGATAATAAGACAGTTACCTGAAACAGCTTTTCTGTGCTGAGCATCCAAGGCTTGGTCAATTTCATCAAACAAGTAAAATGGAGCTGGGTCACACTTCTGGATTGCAAATATCAGGGCTAGGGCCACTAAGGATTTCTGTCCACCTGAAAGTTGTTGCATTTCTCTCATTTCACCCTGCTTCCCTGTGAATGACACCTAAGAAAACAATGCAACAGCAAGATGATTCCAAAACACTGAACAACAGCATCACGCACTATTACAGAAAAGAAACACGACCAGTTAAAAATTTCCTTTAAAAAATAATTGTAAGGCAAAAAAATAATTGGGAGTACTGAAACAAATGTTTTCTTTACCCTTATGCCAACTCCAGTGAACTGGTCTACAGATGGAACACTGCTCTGAGATCCAGATCCCCTTTCACTCTCAGTGCTGCCTTCACCCTCATCCTGGGACTGACTGCCCTCCACATCTCCTTTCTTCATCACTAATGTGGCCTTGCCACCAGGGACTAACTTCTGGAATACTTCGCTGAAATTTTTTGACACCTGAAAAAGAAACAGACAATACATCACCTCATTTTTACAAAGTAAAATCAAATGCAGAAGCCCAGTTTTTACATGAAGACATTCACTCTGTATCTGCAGGGATCCACATTCATTCTTAAGCAGAAATGAGAAATACATGCTACACAGAGCTTGATTTAAAACCATTGAGTATGAGAATTTTCATGGGGTTGTTCGTTTTGTTTTTTCAAGAAAATTGTAGATTTCAAACATAAACAGCAGTAAAACCAAGTACAATTAATTTCAATTGAATCCACATGAGATCTCTGTTAAGCAAATTACCTTTTAAGAGAAGACTTCACACTGTAGTTAAGAGCCTTTTTTAACATTCGGAATTACTTTCACTAAATATGGAGAATGGCTTTGGTGTTGGTTCAGACATTCTCCAGAAAGGGCTGTATACAGTTAAAAGTTTTACCAGAAATAAGTATTTAAAAGGTTCAAAGTAAAGCTAGAGTTGTAATATGAACAAGACAAGCACCTTAAAATGCTAGCCCATTTCTTTTGAGTTTTCTGGGAAATTTTTTTTAAAATATCAAGAGTTACATGATACTGTCTTCTAATATTATACAAGAGATGTATTTACTATCATCTTCTTCCCATATAGCTACTACATAACAGGACAATTTTATTTTAGCGCCAGTGACTTTACAATTGTTGCCATTTTGTTACCTGTTTGAAAGTCAGCTGAATAGCCTCGTATTTCCTGAGCTCAAGGACATTCATCAGCTCCATGATGGATTTGTAGCCCCTGTCCAGTTCCTCCTGTCTTTTTATCAATTTTTCCTTCTGCTCTGAGAAATTCACAAACTGATCTAAAGCTTTTTTATTTACATGACTGTATTTCTTCAGTTCCGTATTGCATTGCTCCAGTTTGCGGAATAACTGTAAATGGAAAATAGCAACACATCAGAGAGATGTGCAACTCCAGACACACAGATGCTCAAGAAGATGTGACACTAATATTTCAGGTAACAAAACATAAAACCAAGCACATTTTTTACCTGCTTTAAACTTAAAGTCTGATACTTTTCAAAAGCCTCCTGTGGAAGTGAACCCAACTCTCGGATTTTCTTCATGCATTCCTCTTTCTTCTTGAGGAGCATGCCTTGCCTGTTTGTCATTTTTTCAAGTTCTTTTGTATCATGGTTAATAGCATCCATATGCTCCTTTTCCATGTTCTTCCAGCGTTCCATGCTCTTTTGAAGCTCTTTAATTCCTGCTTCTGTTTTGTCAATAGAATTATCCAGATCTGTGGTATTGGGTGAGAGCACAAACCCCAAAGTAGTAAGTCTTACATGCCCACATAAAATCAGCAATTATCTAGTCAAGTATTTATGAAACAAAAAGATATTCTAAAGAAAAAGATCTGTTAAGGAGGAGAAAGAAAATGAAGACAAAAAGCTCTCTTTTCTTCCACATGAGTATATGGCTTTAAAATGACTTAAACATACTAAGGTTATAATGTTAGTCTAGAAGAGAAGCAAAATGAGTTTGAACTGTACAGATGCTATTTCCTATTTGACAGCAACTTAAGTTTTAGATAGGTCAGATAAAATTCAAGAACAACTATACAGGATCAGGTTTGTACAAAAGTTGCTTCAAAAGTACAATGCCCCGAAACCCGAGTTCTGTTATCACCAACACCTATGTACTTACTGGTGTTAGTGTGCAATTGTAGACACTTTATGTACAACACACAAAATCTTGTTTCACTGATCGTTTGGAGTAAGTTCCAAACAACTGTTAACACACCACGTAACCACTACAGCGTATCTGAAGGTAGTGATTACTTCTCATACTGTTGTCTATTTCTACAGCAAAATATGGGGGGTGTGACCTTCCAAAAACAGAAGTTACTTACCATCTGAACGTGCGAGTGTGTCTTTCACTCGTTTGTTGATAGCCTCAAGTTCTGATGTGGTGGCAGTAAGTACTGTGCCACCCTCTGTTTCCCGAAGTTCATTCAGCTCCTATAGGATAAAGTAAAGACCACCTTCAGCATGGAGGGGAACAAAAGTGTAAGCCAGACAAACAAGTTACCTTCTGCTACTCTACATATAACTGTTTTCAATATCTCAGTAAGGTTTTAGAGAACAGATTTTTAAATAACTCTGCTGCTTTGATGGTTCTGTTTATACACAGGCTGCTTTTAGAGTAGGATCTCTGTCAAAAAAATAATATCTAAAATACTCTGCTGAAACTTAATTAAAACACTCAGCTTATATATAGGGAAACCAAACCCAACATGGGTAAAGCAGAGTAATTAATATTTATCAAATTAATAAGTTAAAGCCCTAGAAATAAACAAGATACAGACTACAAAAGTACTTTTAAAATAAAATCCTTACTTGTTCCACTTGGTCTAAGCGTTTTCTCAGATTCTCATTGAGATATGTTTCAACTCTTGTGATAATGCCTTCTAGTTTAATTCTCTCATTCAAAAGTTGTCTGTTTTCCTGGAAAAAAAAAAAATGGTATTAACTGCCTTAACTGACTCCCTAAATAGCTCTTTTTATCTTGTTAAAAAAAGCCAAGGACTCTTTCACACAATATTATGCATTAAAATATCACACAATTATTTGGATTGTTGGTCTTCTTTTAACAAGTAGAAAGAACCAAACAGTTTTTTTGCTGCTGTCTAGTGCAAAAGTCAACCCTACAAGTCAGGAAGTTTCTTAAACTGTATTAGTATCAGAATCCCACTCTTAAATCCAGAAAAGCTTTAGAGTAATATATAGCATACTTAAGTATACTATACAAGTAGTATTTTTTCAACATGTGTGCAAGATAAACATCTTCCTTTTCTTTTCATCTATCATGTGCTTAAAGGCACTGTTCTGTATTTCCACAATGTGCATCATTCCTTTCAGATACCTATTTGTATTTATTGTTGAAAAAAGCCAAGAGCAGGAGCAAGGAAACTGAGGATTCCAACACAAATTGCCACAATTCTCCCACAATACAGGCAGAACTCACCCAGCACTTGAGAAAAACATGGAAATATGCTTAGCAGATGAGAAAATTCCAAACATGCCTACCTACTACTGATGGAACACTACTTTAACTACACTATATTGTTAGGAGACTTTTAATATAAAAAGCAAAACAAAATTATTGGGAAGAAAGGTCCTGCATTTAATGGCAAGACATTTTCATTCCCTTACTTGCTGTAGCTGTCGGATTTCATCATTAAGAGCATCCACACGTTTCTGATCTTCCAGACTGAGTTGAGACAACAAATCAGTCCCCAATTCTGCTTTTAGTGATTCTCTAGTTGACTCCATGGCGTGTAAACTTGCCTCCAAGCTCTGCAAACTGCGTTGCTATGGAAGAGATATGAGATATACATGTACAGGTTACTTTGAGGAACGATTCTGTAAATATCACTTCTCTGTTTACATGAACATTTTTGTGACATATCATCACTCCATATTTCATATTAGGATGTTAATCAGAAAGGCATGCAAGTAATATTAATTAAACAATCTATATCAATCCAGTAAGAGCTTTAAATATCCCCATACAGTACCTTGGGCATAAAGGTCTTTTCAGACTGCTGCCTTTTCTCCTTCAGCATTTTCATCTCAGACAAAATACTGTCTCGAGAGGCTTTGAACTTTCTCTGCTGTGTCTCAATTTGCTGCATTTGGTTCATTAGCTGGTCAATCTCATTATTAATCCATACCATGGGCTAAGGAAAACTTCGTCCTTGTATTAAGATACATTATATCTACTAATACCTTCAATTCTTATGCTGTTTGGCCCATTCAGCTGCCATCAAAACAAAACAAAAAACCAAACCACTGCACAAAACCAAAATTCTCTGTTGTACAGGAGAAATCAAGAACCATCCAAAGTAACAGCTCCCCTATCATTACCAAGAAACAAGGAAAGCTTTATTTAGCTGGTAGTTTTTACAACATGGCATTAAAAAGAACACGGGGATGCATTTGAATTTGGAAGGAAAATACAGATCTTACAAAATACAGAAAAGCAGATGACTACATTTAAAAATAAATATTAGAACAATACAATTATCCCTTAATTATGAGGCAAGAAATGGAATTTGTTTATGCTAATTGAAACCCATTTCCTCTCATCCTGTCACTGGTTACCTGGGAGAAGAGACCAACACCCACCTCACTACAACCTCCCTTCAGGTAGCTATAGGAACAGTAAGGTCTCCTCTCAGCCTCCTTTTCTCATTGTTCAACCTGAACAATGCTAGGCTCTCCTCATAAGACATTTTCTCCAGACCCTTTACCACCTTCACTGTCCTTCTCTGAACTCACTCCTGCACCTCAATGTGTTTTTTATACTGTGGTGCACAAAACTGAACACAGTACTGAAGCTGCAGCCTCACCAGTGCAAATTACAGGGGCACGATCACTTTACTCCTACTGTACATACTGTTTTTGATACAGGCTAGGATGGCATTGGACTTCTTGCCCACTTGGGCACACTGCTGGCTCATGCCGGCTGTCCACCAGCACCCCCAGGTCCTTTTCTGCCAAGCAGCTTTCCAGCCACTGCTCCCCAAGCCTGTAGCATTGCCTGGGGTTGCTGTGACCAATGTTCAGGACCTGGCACTTGTCAATGGCATGAGGTTTAACAAGGTCCTCAGCCCATCCATCCAATTTGTCTGGATCTCTTTGCAGAGCCTTCCTAACCTCACATAAAGCTAGTTGGCAAATGCAGCCTATTTAATTCTTTTAACAGACCATTTCAACATTCTTCTACTGACTACACAAGACAAAGGTACATACTTCAAAAACTTTTGCTTATGAGCTATGGATCTAAGCATAGGCTTCAGTGTTTTGCTTATCTGCTGCCTGAAAAATATCTCTAATGCACTGCTGCAGGAGAAAAAAAAAAAAAAAAAAAGAGTTCAGTTAAAATGACAGAATCACCTGGATAATGGAGAAAAAGAATAAATTATAAACTTTCCTTGTCTCTAAACTGTAGATATTGGATCATAAAAAGACACAGTAGCATTAAAGAGGTTAAGAAAAAGGTGACAGTTAATTGAGTATTTGTACAGTGAGACTGAAAAGATGAAGACTGTCAAGAGACTCACGAGTTTAATAAGAATATAATGCTCTCCCATCTCCTCCCCACAGTGTAAGTGGACTATGTAACACACCAATTCAGGACACGAGTACTAAAAATACAGCATGAGTCAGAAGAAGCAGAGAAGATTAAGACAGATAACAGTAATATCTGGTTATACCAGTTATTACAAAAACCTCTAAAAGGCATAGAAAGCCTCATAATTAAGGTCTAACCTCATCTCTAACTTTAAAGATCAAGATACAATTTTTAACAGGGACAGATGACTAAAGCTCCTTTTTCCAGACACCTACAGTTCCAGCCACTCTCTGAAGCAAACTATTAGACAAGCTGTACTTCAATCATTTTTTTTTCCGTCAGGTTTCTCCAGTATGCAAGTTTTCAAAAAAATTTACAGAATGGTTAGAAACTATTTTATAACTAGATGCATTGATCTAAACATGATTTTTAATAAGTATGTAATTCAGACACACACAAAAAAAGGTTTTAAAAATCTGTTGTCTTCACTGGTCAGTACAACTAATTTTCATATGCAGGGTTTTTGTTTGTTTTACCTTTGACTTCTTTGTACTAAAATCCCTACAATAACAGCTCAAACAAGGCTGCGTAAGCAAAGGTCCCAACAAACTCCTCAGCCACTATATGATGTTAATAGAAGTTAGTCTACTGTTTTTCACCTTTTATTCTACCTACAAAACAAAAACTGTCATTACACAACTTTTCCCAAGGAACAGCAAAAGGATATTTTCAATGTTTCTGCGCAAGTTTTCGTTGAGTTTTGCTTCGAGTTCACCAAGTTCTTCTTCTGCCTTTCTAACATCTTTCTGCAATTCAAGCCGAGACTTCCTTGTGTCATAATAACCTCCAGTCAAGGCACCACGGTGACTGACTTGATCACCTGAGAGTGAATGAGACCATCAGCTGCCACTACCTGCTCTCCTGAACCTTCAGGGCGATTTCTACAATACAATCAGGTTAACTAGAACATTTCAACTAACCTACAGAAGGATGAAGATCAGAAGTCACATGTGTATGCTTATAGTAATTAGGAAAATGTTTATTTCTGTATTCAATTTAAAGTGCATTTCCTTTCTCAAGACCAACACAGACTGCTATGATCTCCCAATTTTGTTGGCTTTATTTAACTTCAGTAATCATGTGGCTTGAAGGAAAAGAAAAAAATTTATATTAAGGGAAAAATGCAAATGCCTAGCACTACCGTTTTTTTTAAAAAAAGTCCATCTCAGATCTTTTGTGAGGGAGAAAACATAAGAGAGGCTGAGCAATTAGCAGCATCTGTGGCTTGCTGAGGATGCTGTTATGAAAAATTAATCATTTCCTCCTCAGAGATCCTTAGGAAGTTTTTCAGATTGACTTTAAGAGACAAAAAGGACAACAATAAGCCTGAAGGGAATCTGTCCTCCAGGAACATGCAATTCATGAGATAGGAATTATTTCAGTCAGCATAACACG
Organism: Corythornis vintsioides; assembly: GCA_025447755.1. Lineage (NCBI taxonomy): Eukaryota > Metazoa > Chordata > Aves > Coraciiformes > Alcedinidae > Corythornis > Corythornis vintsioides. Next base: position 5,633 of record JAOEGS010017950.1, on the reverse strand, counting down.
TAAATATGTCTGGTATGCAGAAGAATTCACCTTGCACTTATCAGTAAATTAAAGTTATACATTCACACCTTAAATGCTGGTTATATGTTGTGGAAAACACAATTAATACAGCAGGAAAACAAATGCATGTTAAATTGGATTAAAAAAACCCTGGATTAATACAAACCTGATCTGCTTTACAATTCTCAGGATAGAGATGAATAGCTACAAACTTGTAGATCATAAAAAAAACACACTGCTTGTGAAGAAACTCTGTATTTTGAAGCACTGTACTTATCCAAGCGCAACCTTGTACATCTCAGTCAACTATGCTATCATCTAAAATTGTCTTGTTTTGACAACAGACTGTATTTAACGAGGCTGACATTGCAGGGTTCCCATTTTTACATTAAGCAGTTTATAAAATTGCCGTATTTACCTTCCAGAGTAATACAATCCATAGTGAAAGCTCTGGCCAGCTGTGTAGACACTTCCATGCTACGACAAATTAGAGTCTTTCCAAAAACATGTTTGAAAGCTTTGTCAAATCTTGGATTGTATCTCAGTTTACTGATCATAGGAATGGCATCCTAAAATCACAGTCATTTTGATGAGAACAACATTTTGATACCAATAAAGCAAGTATATGTAATTAATTAATACATAGGATTCAAGAAAGCCCTGGAAAAGATAAACTACCATCAAGAGTGAAAATAGAACATACTCCACCCTTATAACAAGAATTTCTAACAAGTTCTGCATATCTCCAGTTCACTGAGTATTAATATTAGCTTTGCAATCAATAAATTCCAGAACATAGACTTCTTCAGCAATGTCTATAATTTTATATATATATATATATATGAATATGAATATTCCCAAGACAAACACGTAAACATTGCATGGAAATCAAGTTCAAGATTTTGCAATTTCAGCTTTTATCAGTTAGATTTGAGCCTTAAGTCATCTAAGAGTCGGCCACAAGTCTCACTTGGGTATTAAACTGCTACTCAAGTTGAGTAAGTACCATAAATTGGCAGTACATCTTTTTATCCTCCAAACAATTACTCCTTTCTGTAGAGAGCAGGATACAAACACATAACACAGTTTTACTAGTAAAGCTCTCCCAAAATAAGCAGAGAGGAAAAAATAAATAGGAACCAGTCATGACTTCTAATGCTTATCTGAGGAACTAAGGAAAAAAAAATAATCCTAAATCCTATTTTCAAAGAACCTGTTCTACCATGATTATTGTAGGAATTAGTTAATAAATATTTACACAAATTATTCACAACTGAAATTTCAAGTAAGAAAATATTATGAAATACATTTCAATAAACTATTTGTAAAAGGTTGCCACTGAAATTTTATTTATGCTTTTTAAATTCAAAAATACAGTTCATTTCCAATAGCTTTGGGAAATTGTCCACATCTGTAACATGTAACATAGCTCTTCATCTTTTGTTCATTCCAGAATTTCCAGCTTAAATCCAGTAATTCAGGCAACTACTCAATTATCAGTTTACAATAAAATCCTAATTATTTTTAGTATTTACTTGACCTTACAAGTAAACTTGAAAGGGTAAATACCTGGTAGAAAGTATTTTCCCTTAACATTGCTTCTACATCAAAAAGCATACATTAGAAGTTATTTAATTGCAGACATTCAAGAGCAAGGCAAGTGGAGGGTAATAAGCAACATACAGAAACAGTTCCAAACATAAATCTTTGTAATTATTAAGTAGGTTCAAAAGGAACTTTAACTCACATTAGTTTCAGGATAAGCAGTATCTCTAACATCCAGCTTGTTTAGAGGAAGAAAAGTAACTTCTCCAGGAAGGTTCATTTTGTTAAATTCCATCAGGATCTTTGTACTGACCTCGTCAGAATCCACAATGTGATAAAATAACCTAATTCACAAGGCCAACAGATAAGCAAAACTTTAGTGTGCTAAAAGCACTAGCATATTTATGTGGTAACAGTAAGCATGCAGGCAATATTAACATATCGATACAGAGATACAAGTCTGTGCCTTAGAATAAGCAAGTGGATACACTCCATTCACTTGCATTAAAATGGAATCTGCCAAGAATTTTACACTCCACCCTCCAGTCACAAGAGCAGCTCAGTAAGTGCACAGTGTCACTCACTGTGTACACAGTCTCTTCTGGTTCAGCTGCAAATCTCTGTCCTTCATACCATTTCAACGTACAATATTCAGCCCTCTTTACACAGATTTATAGTTTTTCTTATGCCTCTGCAATGAGTAGAAACCACATACATGACTGGGACTAGCATCAGAGGGCTTGAAATAAGTCATCTTCCTTTTGCAAGCTGAAGTACAGTTTGCTTGTTACTGTTTGTTTCAAACTACAAAGCGTAACAGGATTCAGAGAGAACTGTGAAGTACTTTGAAGAGTCCCCTTGTTCATACAGACGCAGATGTTGCAGACGAGGGACTATATTTCAAATTGTGGTTAGCACAGATATTTCAGGGTGAGTTGGCAAGGTCAAGTCACCTCTGTCCCCTTTCCTGCCCTTATGCCACTACTGACATTTCATTAGAACAAGAAGTGGTATGACAAGTCATTAATTCCAACAGCTAACTGATCACACAGATGCTCCAGGAAGTGACAGACCACCCAACAGGCACTTACTTCTACAACATAGATTTTAACTCAACATCTCAGAGAGCTTTTAAATAACAGATTTTATACTTAAATAACAGCAAAGAGCATGCAAATTACCTGTTCCCTGCAGTAACCTCCACACAGGTGTAGAAAGCTGGTTCACACTCAAAGTTATTCATCACAATTCCATGATAGCCATTGAGAACGTGCTGGTTTATGCCTTTTCGACGGAAGTGCTCCAATACTTTGTTTATGCTGTCTATACCATTCAAAATGGCCTGTTAAAACAACTCATTACTGTACTGCAGTTTAAACATGCAGAATTAATATACATTTTACCTTTAACTTTGTCTAAGTCCTAACTTGCTTGACAAGCTCCTGTTAACCACCTAGATATTTGAGTCCACCGCTTTTTAGGTAGGGTTTGTTGGTTTTGTTTAGTTGGGTTTTTTTCCCAGGAAAAAAGGTATCAGAAAACATTTTAGAAGTACTCCATTTCTTCCTGGTCTCCTCATCTCAGATCAATTATCTTGAGCTTACAGAACTAATTTCCAAGTAGCTCTAGAACTGGAAATATTTGAGAAATTAAATCTTATAATCTTATTAGGCTTACATACAATAAGAATGTAATCAAAAGAACTAACTGTCCTATCTTTCAGACATGATTATGACTTCTCCTTTAAGAATGAGAAGTTTCCACAAGGAGTTCTCAAATGCAAGGTACCTTACCTTGCCTGTTGCTGCTCTGAGAAGCTGCTGTTTCTTTTCTAAATCCTCACGCTTTGCAGCAAGAGCTTGTTGTTCTGCATTCTCTTCTCTCCACAGATAACTACAGACAAAAATAATTGGAGTATTTAAAGTGTGAATCAAGTCAGAAGATATGTTTTTATTATTATTATCAAAGACTGCTCATCTAACAGGAAGGTGAAAAGTGCAGGAGTTCATACATGGCTGTATTTTAAAAACATACATAAATGCCATATTAACAATTACACAGTTGGGATCCTTCACATTAAGCAATATTCAGACATATTTCAACTAATTACTAACTTTCTTTCACTTTGTAGTTCATCCTTTTTATTTTTCACTTCATAGTATTTTCTGTCCAGTTCTTCAACACGAGCCTTCACTTCATTAAGATCCTGGTCCAGTTTCTAACACAAGCAAAAGAACAGTATAAAAGCATAGGTCTCTTAAGTGGAAAAAAAAAATAATTTATTCAATAATAAATTACTACTAAAAATTCAGAAAAAAATTCCTGTGTTTTAACCAACCTAAACCAAACTGAAAACGCACTAATACATCTTGGTGAAGAAGCAGTAACAAGGAAGGTATCAGGTAGACTGCAAGGCAAGCACTGAGCTGAATGGGGCTTTTGGCTAATTGCAGGGAAATGGTTCACTACAAGTCACAGTAAGAAACTAGAGCTATCCATAACTATGTGTAACCATGCTCCGAAACAACGTTCATGCTGGAGCATCTCTGCTACGAGGACAGGCTGCAGGAGCTGGGATTGTTCCGTCTTGAAAAGAGAAGGCTTCAGGGAGACCTAATAGCTGCCTTCCAATACCTAAAGGGAACCTACAGGAAGGCTGAGGAGGGACTCTTTACAAGAGCTTTGATAGGACAAGGGGAAATGGGTTTAAGTTGAAGGAGAGTAGATTTAGATTAGATCTTAGGAAGAAATTCTTCAGTACGAGGGTGGCAAGACTTTGGGATAAATTGCCCAGAGCCGTTGTGGCTGCCCCTTCCCTGGAGATGTTCAAGGCCAGGTTGGACAGAACCTTGAATAGCCTGGTCTAGTGGAGAGGCGTCCCTGCCCATGACAGGGAGGTTGGATTAGATGATCTCTTAGGTCCCTTCCAACCTAGGCCACTCTATGATTCAATGATTCACAATAAGAACATATACACTAGTCTACCACCACAGCTACTGTCAACAGTGTGCTGCTTGGGCCAAGGCACAGATCTCCTCCTCTTGCTCATTTAAGAGAAAACTTTAAAAGCAGATCAGAACTAGCACTCAAGTAATCTTCATACAGTTATTTCTATACAGGACTAGCTGTGTTCTCAAAACATAGCCAAGTTTTTCCAAGCTTTTCTGCAAGCTCTCCATCACGTTCATTCTAGATACCTCCAGTCTGAACAACAAAAAGCTAGGCCAACTCTTAGACTAAGCATAAATTGACCTTAAGGAAAAAAAAGAAAAATCAACACATACTTATAAAAGGAATCAGACCTCCTCAAACTTAATCTCTTCAATGCTACAGAATTTCCACTGAGTACTATAATACAGTTACAATCAGTGGTGAATGTCATTTATTTCATTCACCAAGACCACACCCAATCAGAAAGTCTCATCTTCCTTATAAATGCACAGTAAAGTCTAACTGTCCAAGACTAGATTTAGTGTTTTACCTTTATCTTAAAAACACTAAAAAAAAAAAAAAGTAATAAAACACTTAAAAAAAGTAATAAGCTGAAAACTTACACTGTATTGTTCTAAGTTCTTCTCCTTGTTTGCCTCCGTATCCTCTAAATCCTTGTGTATAGCTGCAATCTGCCGCTTCTTGTCATTGATGGCTTGGTCTAAAGATTTCAGTTCTTTCTTTATCCACTTATCTCTTTCTTCTTTGGAAGTGAACTGGCTTCCTCGACCTTGTTTTGCATAGAGATCTGTTCTTTCCTGTGTAGCCTGTGCAAGTCTATTTTAAGAAGGGAAAACCATGCTGTATTCGAAGGAAATTTTGAATTTATCAAGGGCAAGCATTAAGAATTACCATAAAAATGTTCAAAGTATCATATTAAACAGGCTCTAAAATTAAAGGAACAGATAAGGAACAAAAAGAACCATGTTATGAAATTACCCAGAAGACTTCACAAGTGGACAAGAGCCCAGAACAGTGGCTAAGCCTAAAAATTAACATCACCAAATACTGTTTTCCCCAACAATAAGAGATACTTTATTTTGGGGGGGGGGGGGGGGGGGGGGGGGGGGGGGGGGGGGGGGGGGGGGGGGTTTTGG
>JAOEGS010017949.1:20276-35909 GCA_025447755.1 Corythornis vintsioides | reverse complement strand
TGATTTTATTTGACCACACTGTCTTGAGTCACAAGTGAATATTTTATTCCAAGGTTTTTTTGTTTCTCTTTTTTTTTTTTTTTTTTTTTTTTTTAATAGAAGACTGCAGAAATTCCTGGAATAATCAGTGTGTTATCTGTGCATAATGAAACTGAATCTGTTACATTTTGTTCTGATGTGATCATCAGTTTACCTAGTCAGCTGGAGGTGTTACAGCATCAGAACTGCAGATATGAAAACCTGGAGGTACAATTTGATTTTGTAGGTTGCATTTTGAACAGAATACATTATATTGTTTGAGAGAGAGAAGATAAAAGGGTAACTTTAGGAGTATCTCCCACTTTGAAGGAAATGATTGATCGATTGATTGATTAATTATGAAAGCTACTAGAGTTTGGGTGAGGAGTTATACATTAGTTTCCAACTTGGCTGGAAGATATGTCTTGTGGGCTTGATTCTGTCCTGGATTATGATTTCTGTTTGTGTAATCCTGGTGTTTGGCATCAGCAGCACAAGCCTTACTAGTAGAGTCCTGTGGTGAGCTCACAGGGGCCTCCTGGGGCAGTCAGTGACTAGACTGGGACAAGCAGAGGAGAGGTGCTAGTTCACACTGCTGCTATGGGGACTGTCATGTAGGTGCAACTGCTTACCATCAAAGGCTGCTTTCTCCTGAGCCTTCAAAAAAAGATGTAACTTTGAGCAACCCTGTGTTCTGTTGTGAACCCTCATTAGTGAATAAGTGCAAATATTGCCCTCTGTGTGCAGTGCAGCGACAGAACTTATCCTGTAAGGTTAATAAATAAATGCTATTTGTTAAAGAAATTGATAATGAAACTTCATAATGTAGATGTGTGAATTCTTGTAGCTACTCAATCAAACCAGTCTATAGAAATCTGAATTGGAAAGCTGCTCGGGAAAGGAACACCTGCCAAAGGGTGGCTATTAGTAGTCACTAACAGAATAGCTTTATGAAAACAATGCTTGCATACTGTTTTGTGTCATTTAAAGCATTGCTGTTCATTGTAGAAAATGATGTTTTGTAGCTGACCTTCTGTTTTACCTTTGGGGAAGTTAATTCTTGTGTTCTAAGGGAGAAGCTGGTTGGTTGATTTTCATTTTGGTATGTGCCACAAATAAGAATGTCAGGAAGGTCTGAAATTTCATCTCATTCAAATCTATTAGTGTTAATGTTCTTTTCATTATGATTTCATCAGGATTAATTAACAGAATCTGTGAATAATATACTGCACATATTTGATATGCAAAACCAAATCAGCTGTACAATTTATGTTTCCTTACAGCTGGTGCTTCACATATTGACAGACAGCAGTATAGGCTACATGCATTAGTCTGCAACAGCTGTCTGTGACTAGCAGCTCATCTTTGCTATGGGTGACAGTGAAGCCTGGCACTAGTGACTGACCCTGCTGGAATCAGAGATTCTGCAGTGGACGGTCAGCCCAGAAAGCAATAACATCATTTATTTACAAGCTCAGGAGGTTCAGCGCATGTTTAGGTTATGCTGGTATAAATATGTCTCAACTATTGCTCATAAAAATAGTTTGGGATGAACTTATGGAATGTCCAATTTTGTTTTCAGTGACTTGTGCAGTGGTCACTCTGAAAGCCCTATAAATTGCCTTACTGACATGATTCATCAGTAAGTTAACATAGCAGACACAGGACTGGGCTGCTTGTAAATATCAGAAAAGCAGAGACATTTCTGTTCTTCAATTAACCCCTCTCTGTAATAAATATGTTTTTAGAGAAACCTTTTAAAATTTTTTTTCCTCTTTTGTTGGCAGATCACAGAGTAAAGATTTGAATTCCTTCGTACATTTTTTAAAACACGACAAATCATCTTTATAGGCCACAGGATTTGATGTATTGTTATATTTTGAGGCATAGAACCAAAACAGTGCAAATCTGCTTTCTGATTTCACTGGGCTTGGCACTGGCTCCTGGATATTTACATCTTAATTTCTTCCACTCAGATGTGGTATTTGATTTGAGTGTTTGTGAAAGCTACCAATCTGACAGTCCTGCAGACTGAAGCCTTCCATTTATTCACCCATTAAGTACAAAGTTCAAGTTTCCCTTTCCAATTAAAGTGCCTCTACCCATGCTGGCCAGACCACCTCGAGGGAGGAATAATTTAAATTCCAACCACACACTTTCTCCTGCCTCGATCTTGTGAATGCCAGCAAGAAGCCGATTTTATGCCAGCTGTTGCATATATCTAATGGGCACACTTGTCTATGGGGAATAAATGGATCAGATAACTTCCAGAAGATAACAATTTCAGGTTACTATCAATCTGGGCTGGATTTGAACTACTACTCCAGGAAGGAGTTATCATCTCCCATTACCAGTCCAGATACTCTTTGGAGTTTTTGCGGGGCTCTAAGAAATATCTTAATGCAAGTGGATCTCTTTTTTTAAAACATCTATCAACAATTAAGTGGATAATTTGAATTTAAGGTTGTATTAACTGCACTGAGATGTGGTTCATACTTAATAGGTAAGGAAAGTAGCTCATATTATAAATGCAATATAGGTATATTTTACCTGGTGCACATTTATCAAAACAGTGTCAAGTTTTGAAACATCTTTCATTAAATCTGCATCTGTGCTGTGAATCCAGAAAGAAGTTGAGGTTTTCTCAACTATATCCCTTTTCATTGTGTTGGCAGCTGAGAAGGAGTTTATCAGTGATATGTTAAATTTTTTACCCCTTTTTCATGTTTCTAAAAAGGACACAAATGAGAATAGATTGATTCTAAAGTAATGGAAGGAGCCTATGCAGAGACAATAACGATGGGCATTGTTCCATAAGGATGGATTATGGGAGAAGTCTAAAACTTCCAGGATCTTATTTTCCCACAAGACAGTCAATTCTGACACTTTAATGTATAGGCATGGATATGCCAAAGAAGGAGCAAAGAGGCATCCACATCCTATCTGTGGATGCCTCTTGATGACTTTGGTATCACACACACTACTGGCACCAAGCTGTAGCATCTGAATGAACAGCCTCACCATTTCAGGGAGGAAGGTAAAGAGGTATGTGGTGCATTTCCCAGAAGCTTGTGTTGAGCCTCCCATCTGTGCTGTTGCCACTTATTTGGGATGGAAAAAAAGCTTGGTTAGGACTTTGGCATGCTGTATGTGGAACACTTGGTCCTTGGTGTGTGACCCACAGAGGAGGCTGAGCTTCACCATTCTTCTTACAGAGACATATGTTTCTGGCTTAGCATATTGATTTCTCTAGAGTTTTCCACTATTTTGAGTACCCTTAAAAACCACTATAACCTGATTTTCTGGTAAAGTATGAGTGCTGCTAGCGTGGGCTTTGAAAAAGAGTAGACAGCAACTAGGGCAAATGCTTTCAGTGGCAATGGGGATGCATGTGCTATACAGCTGAAGCCTTGACAAAAGCTGACAATTGCTGCCAATGGCATCATATATATTATTTACGTTCAATCCAGAGGGTCACATGGAACAAGAGAACTTATCTTGATGAATCTGAGCTCTGAAACTGGAAAATAATTTACAGTAGATGAGATAGAAAAGCAAAATGCCTCAATGCCTTTCTCTGCTTTGGTTTTCTACCTTCCTCAGCTGTTTAGGTGGGGTTTACTTACTTCTTATGGTGTATTTTTCAAGGACTGGCAAAAAATCCCTCAAGTCTTACTTTGGTGGGTTTTTTTCTTCCACATCTTGTTCCTTTTCTGTCATTTTTTCCTGTCTAAAACAAGCAGCCTTAAGCCCTTGAAAAAACAAATTCCAGGTCCTCTTGACAAACAACCCCCTGTCCTGCTTTTGCCAATGACTGATTGATTAGTTGCCCTTGACCAGGATGCCTCTTCCACAGAGCTGCCAGTTACTTCATCCAGTGGTGTTTTTGCAAGAATGAATGATCACCAGGGACTCACAGTCTTCTCCTGTTATCCCTGTATCACTTTCTACTTCTACATAGATGAAGGTACCCTGATAGACAAAACCTTCCATCAACTTACTGTTTGGAGTCTGACACATTCAATGGGAGTCTGCAGTAATAAAGAGACCTCACAGGAGTTGAAACAAAATTCTCTGGTCATTACAGGACTAGTTAGTTGCACTTGGCTACCACATGCTAGGTTTATTATTAAATCCAAGTCTCTCCTCTAGAATCTATCTTCCTTTTTTTTTTTTTTTTTTCTTGTGTTAAGGTCTCTGGGTTTATTGTAGCAGCATTTTGGCCTGATAGTAGAATATGAGACATTCATCACATGCAGGAAGGGAGTTCTGTACATTTTAAGTTTGCTGATATATTTTTAATTCCTAGCAGACAGGAAGAAATAGACTAATTAATTCCCTGATCTGAACTGTTTTCCTGATAATTTCAAATTTTAAGCCTCAAACTTTAGACTAACAGCTCCCGTCAAAGAACTAATTCCCAGCTGTATCCCAAGGAGGGAAATTTTCAATCTGAAAAATATTTATTTTCTTTGTTTTTTTAGGTATTTTTACTATGGGCTAAACAAAGAAAAATCAGTGCTTTATGTTCCTTGCCCTTTCCTGGAAGGTGCATTGGGGAGTTCAGGCAATTTTTAAAATTCAAGTGAATTTTGCTTGAAAGTCTAATCCCAGATGAGTTGCTTCAACACAAGAAAGGAAAGAAGACAAGATATAAATTGAACCTGGCTTTGTAGAATATCTAGTCCCTACTCAACTCTCACAGCTTGCCAGGAAGGCAACATACAAGATGAAATCTAGACAAGAACTGAGTTGCACTAGTGACTACCTCTGAGTGGTGTTTTGATGCTCTTTCTCTTTAGCTTTCCTTTTTTAACCTGGGAGAACCCTATGGACCAAGGCAAATATCAAAAAAAATGGAGAAACAGACCAATCTGTAGCATGCAGAGCCATAGGAAACTTCCCAGAAAACATCATGAAGTAATGTTTAGCATATTTGCAGCTAGCCCAGGCAACCTGCTAGTGGATGCTGTTTGAGGCAGGCATTTCCAAATATGCTTAGCAGATTAAGAAGCTTTGGGTAGTCATCATCATCAGTTTAGTGGACTATTACATCCCATTGACCAGTTTAGCATTTCTGGCTTCTGTTGTGGCACATACGTCATTTATATCCACCTATATTCACTATGACCCTCAAAGCAGGTGGTAATTCACTAAAAAATCAGCAGGCAGTATAGAACCTTTTGGTTTATGATTTATATATTTCCAGCTCAGCTTCTCATTTTGCAAAAGAAGTCTTCTCAGCATGCACCAGTAAGAAAGAGATTAATCTTGTGTCCCTCACAAAAATAATTGTTCATAGTTCTTGTTTGTCAGGAGCTCTCCTTTTATTCTCAGCAAGTAGCCTCCTCTTATGTGGATAATGTGCAGATGGACATTCTTTCACCTTTAGATCCTATGGTGGATATATTTGGTAAGCAGTGTTCTCAACCTGCAAAGTAAACTGCCAAAGGCATTCATTTCTTGAAAGAAATTATTAGCACAGTGGATTTATTTACATAGACTCTTAGTTTTCCTGTCTCCAGACATCTCGGGGTTACAATACAAAAACCTAACAGAAAGTTAAGGCTGTGCATAGTTATTAGAACAGCCAGCTTATATTTTATTTCTGCCAAGCATATGAGACTGAAGGTCAGGCACTGCAATTTTTAATTTTGCAACTATGAACACTGAGTTTGGAAAAGGATAACTCATTTATTTTTCTTTTGTCAAAGTATGGGTAAATATATTCATGACACTAAAGAATTTGCATTACTAAAGCTTTTGAATTAACTTAAATCAATTGCTAATCTGCAAAGGATATAATTATTTTTTTCCCAGACGTGAATATACAACTTTTTTCCAGCATCTGTAAGCTTAGATGGTCCATTTGCCCTTGTGTACTTGTAAACTCATATACCAGTTGAGTCACCTGGATCAAAGCCATGTTTTAATAAGACATAGAAGAAACAAATTATATTTGCTGTCAGTTTTCACTACTGGAAACCCAAAAATAATTGTAATTTGTTTTACTTTAAAACAAGCAATCAAACAAACAAAACCACAACAAAACTAAACAAAAACAAATCAACGAAACAAACAAAAACAAAAGAAAACAAAAACCTCCCCCTTACTTTGCTTGAACAAACCAAAATGGCTCTTAATAATCTTCAGTGATCTTCCTCTTAGCTGACAGTTGTGTTGTGATAGATGAATGATTGTATTGGCAAATAGGATTGAGGTTTGGTTTTTTTGCCATATTCTATATTTTTTTGCTATATATATATGTATTATAATTTGTCTTTGATAGCTATAGTAAGATCTTCTGACAGAGGAGTGTGATGCAATCCCATTGAAAATATCTAAAGGTGATGCAGCATAAATATGATTTACTCCTACATATCTGAGAACTTTCAAGTCTTCTCTGGTCACCTTTAGATTTTTTTGAACCCATCTGGAAGGTGCTGGAAAGGCTGAAAGGTGTCAAAGACCTAGCCATTTCCACTCATATTTCTTCTTAGCAATGGAAAGACTATGCAAAAGTATCATTGTGACATGATGATGCAAAATGAGGCACGAAGCAAGTATCCCACATATAACAACACTGCCAGCATATAGCCCATTCCTAGTCTGCTTTGTAACCAACTCACATTTTTTTCCCATTGCAGACAACACAGTTCCTAATTAAGAAATCTGACTTAAATTATCCTGGTAATAGAAATTATTTCATTTAGAGACAAAATGAAAAGATGAGCTACCAGGTTCCTGCAGCTCCTGGGCTAACAGCTCTGGTTTTGTACTCAACTTTAATAGCAGGCTAAAAGATTTACTGCAGTGGATCTGTGAACCTTGTTATTTAGAAACAAATATGAATGCATTTTCCAATATTATTAGCTCACTTTTTTTTTTTTTTAATTTAGTACACGTTCAAGGTTAAGTTTACTTTATGCTATTTAATACTATAAATAGTTTACTGTTCGGAACTTATGAAAACCTAAAATCCTTGCTTTGGTTTGTTTTTTTTTCACTCCGAACTATCTTCTAGCTGACTTCCTGTGTTTCTTGCTTTTCATTATATGAGTCAGTCTTCCAAAGGCAATAGTTCCACTAGGAAGATAAGGTGAAAAGGCAACTGAAATAATACAACGTGTCATCAAAATAAAATGTGGTACAATTTTAGTTTATTGTTACTCAGGGAGTTCCATTTCAGTGTCTTTCTCACTGTGCCCTAAAGTAAGATAAACTAGTGAGCATTGATACTTCTGGTCAGAAATTTTCAGTTATACAACATACTGGCATATACGTGTTCTTTAGACAAGACAAAAGCAAAATACACTGCCTATAGACAAAAGACCTTAAAACTTTCATTACTTCTAGATTAATGATATCCTGAACACAAAAACTTATATTCTTTCCCAAGAAAAAAAGCCCCAAGTCTCTAGCAAAAAATGCACAAATTCCTCACAGTACTGCAATTTAACAAATTGCCTCAGTCAAGGCTTTAATATGCTTTTGGTGCTGCTGTGTAACACTTGGTGTATTTCTGAAAGCTTTGTAATGGTCAATTAACTTGGTTGATAAACTTAGAAAACACCAGCTTTTTGTGGAAGTGACACTCAGGAGTAGCTACTCCTGTTATTACAGATCTGTTCTGCATACCTGCCAGAGACCACAATTAGGGCTTGAGGGTCTGTTGCTTTTGACTGTAAAGTTACAGGGCAGATTAGCAGTCTGTCTGCCAAGAACTCAATACCTGAGCTGAGATAAACTGAATTAGGAAACTGAATTAGGAAATAATAGGAAACAGCAGGAGATGAGTGCAAGGCAAACTAAGATGCTTTCTTTTGTCAACTCTTTGACAAGTTCTTTCAGACTTTCCACAAAATATCTACAAAGTACAAAGATAAAAGCAAATTACTTGACTCAAATCCAGAAAGTTATACTGTGTTTTCTGCAATAAGGAATGCTTTTTGAAGACTCAGTAATGACTCCCCAGTTTCCTGGAGTAAAGCAACTACTCCTAATTTATTTTGGGTGTTTTTATGATTATTGTTTAAACTAGGTGTTTTATAGAAACATAAACTGATGGAAAACTGTAATTTCATTAAAGACCACTCACTGGATGGAGTGCTAGACTCAAAAAAACTTAACAGATGTAGCATCAGATAAGGGGGCAGAGAAGGAACCATCATGTAAGCAAAATCAAAAGGCAAAGTAAAAAATAAGTAGCTATCAAAAAAGAAATACTTTCATTATTTCCACAGAGGCAATTCAGTCAATTATCATGAAGCTTTTCCAGTTTTGAATGCTATGTTGGCAGCTTAAAGCACTGCAATCTTTGAATAAATCTCTATGCAGGACTAACTTCCATGTTTACTACATAGTCAATGGTGTTGACAGAGGTAAGAGCCTGACTGATTCCTGTCTGACCATAGGCCCAGTTCTGTTGCATTCAGACCAGCATAAATCTGAAGTGGTTTAGCTGAAGATTAAGAAATTAATTTAAATTGATACTGAAGTAATTCAGAGCAAGCCCTGATTCAAAATGGGCAGATCAGATTATGTCATGAACCGAATACAGACAAATATGCAGGGCTTTACTCATTGAACAGTGAATAAAAATAAAAATCTAAAGTATTGGTTAACTAACATTTGTTTAATATTCTATCTTGATAAATAACATTTGCATTGACAGCAGTTGTACTCCTTGCTTTCTTGCTCTGTGCTGCTGTGATAATTTCAAAGCAAAAGTCAGCCTTTTTCCATCCTTCAAGAGACATCATCCACCATATTAATTGCACTGTTAACTAAAGCATACTGAAGTCCATTGTGAAAACTGTTAGTTTCTGAACAGACCAGGGTTCTTGTGGAAAATAATAGTGTGAGATATTGTAATTATTTCTGAATATATAATGCCTGTGCACAAGGGGTGTATTTGAAGGAATCATAACATCTCATAATGGCTGAAGTTGGAAAAGACCTCTGGAAATCAACTAGTTCAACACCCCTGCTCAGAGAAGGGTCAATTAGAGCATGTTTCCTTAGGGCCATGATGGAACATAACTTTGACTTTATTTCTTTAGTTTTAAATGACTGATTTTCTCAGTTTAATGTTCTCTTACATAAAACTTTATGCTACATTTTACTCTGTAATTATGGGTTCATTTGCCAAACTTTCGTGGCCTCTTATCAAGAGAGTAGAATCCTGTTGTGCATTTTACATTTAGTATTATAATTTCTTTTTTTTTTCTATTTTTTTTTTTTCACTGATCAGGGCATCAGCATTTTGAGTTTAAATGCAATCTTGGAAATTACTGTAATATGCTGAACTAATTCTGACCTTTCTAAGGTTCCATATTTTGATTGCAAAGCACTCTACTTCTTTATCATGAGTCAGTGAGACTGCAATCAATGGAAAAAATTAAAAAGAACTAATGTAAAATTGATATCTTTTGAAAGGGTAGGTAGAGACATACCACCAGAAGGTGTCAAAAGATCTGCCAGAAACATACCACTCAGAACCACTTTGATGTAAAACATCACTGTTCAGTGTTAACAAGAAGTGGGACGCTCAATACCCACCTAGGTTTCTATACAGATAATGCTCAATTCTTGTCCCACTGACTGGTTCAGTTAGGGTGTTTTCCTTAGATCTGGGAAGATGTGGGACAAATACAGGAAGAATCTTAAAGTTAGTCCTAATATTAATACTCTTCTCCCATTTCCTTATAAAGAAATAGAGTCACATTTGTTCTCTGGGTGGTACTTTGTTTCTTCTATACCTTTTTTTCTGATGAGGTCCCTAATTTGAGCACGTTGTCAATTTTCACATAACTTTGAAGTGACTGCAATGTTTTCTATGAGTAAATAATATTCTCATATGCTAGAATTAAAAAAAAATAAATATATGCATTTTTAGTATCTATTAAGTACTGTACTGTATTTAAAAAAAAAAGGATGTTATCAAAAAGTAAAATCAGATTTAAATTCTAAAGACCAGAACATATCAGTCTGAATTGTGTAAAGTGAAAAATTATCTACAGTTTAGAAAGACACCTCATGAAACTGTTTTCCAGTTCTAGGTGATTTGAGTCTCATTACTGAAACATTTCTGAATCTCTTGGATAACTGATTTTTTTTTTTGTGATGGAAGAATAAATAAACCAGGAAAGAACAGTGACTGACAGTGACCTAAAAGTAGTGAGGGACAGTCTGTGTCACCTTATTTGAAATGATGTGTCAGACTTCACAGCTTCCACTGAGAAGGCTCTGTTATCAATCAGTAGCCTTGTTAGCAATCTCAGTGGGCAGACTAATTAATGATGCTGCTCTGCATAGATTTGTGGGATGAGTAGGAAATGGATATAGCATAATTAAACTATTGTGAAGTCTCAGTTTTGAACTATTACTTCTAAAAAAAAGTTGGTGGATGTGCAATTTCACCAGTAGCAGAGCTGAGTCCAGGAAGAAGGTAGAGGTGTCAACAAGGTAAGATAAGATTTGGTTGCATTTCTCATTATCCTACTCTGATATGATTGGAATTGATGGTGGGATTGTTGTTTAAATAAAATTGATATTGTATCTCCAGCAGCTTTTTGTCTATGATGACAACTGGTGAGTGTGTCCCTTCCTTGTCTTGACTTTTGAGCCTTTTGTTTTATTTTCTCTTCTCCAGCCCACTAGGTGTATGAGTGATTGTGTGTTGTTTTGTTGCCATCTGGGTGGGCTTCAACCAGGACATAAGATCACAACAGATCTATGTGCTTTGAGTTAAGTAGTGAGCAGCATTTATTACTTCCAAAACATAAAGGTTTTGCTGTTTATACACTGACAAAATATTGAAAAAATAATGTGCATTTAAAAAAAAATAATAGGAAAAAATATGTGCATTTAAAAAAAAAAATGTCCAAACTTATGTATTAAAACAGCACCTTCCTAAAGTACATCAAGGAGCACAGCACAGACTGTCCCTGTTCTAAATCACTGGCTTCAGGGGCTTCATTACGTTATGCCAAACATCGAGTTTATCAGTGTGATGTTATTTTGCCTGATGGCAAAGGGACAATTAAATGAGGATTTTTAGAGAGAAGAGTAATGAGAAAAATGATAAAGGAAAAAAAAAAAATTAAGCTCCTTAGTGAGGGAGGCAGAGTTAACTGACTGACATCCCTACCTGGCTCCTTCTAAGCTAGAGAGGTTTAATCTTTGCAGTCCTAAGGCCAGGATCAAGGATTCTGAACCACTGACCTAGAAAACACCAAGGAATCTGAAGCAGTTGTTTGCAATTGCTTGAAGGGTATCTCAGACATTCAAACAGCCAGAAAGTGCTGCAAGAAGGCCACTGTCTTCCCCCTTGAGTCCCTGGGATGAATGAAACTCATCAAAGCTTGCAAGGAAGGATGAAAACTCAGGCAAAAGATTATAAAACTGGCCTGTGGCTCCTGCATGAGCAAATAATGTATGTTTTTATCTAAACTGATGAAAAAGTCAGAAATTGTGTCCACTAAAGAACACAATAAAAGTAAATGTCATTTATGGTAATAACCTTATGGCAGTGCCTACCTTTTTGATTAACCCAGTGCCTTTTGAAGTTTGGAGATGAATATAGTAACTAGCTCTTTCACAGCCACTTGGTTGTTCTAGCTGCTCTGCAAGCTAGTCCTTTTAAGCTTACCCATTATGGTGTGTGGACTGTATTTTGTACAGCAGAGCTCTCAGACAAAATAAAATAAAATAAAACACTAGCTTCAGAGCAATTTGTGGATGAGAAAAGTAGTACATGCAGCTGAAATGTACTTCTAAAAATCTGCCCATGTTTCATCACAAATCTGGGACATATGGTGCCCAAAGTTTTCCAATAAGTAGTCAAATTAGAAATGCTAGTGATGTTAGACAAAGGGATTATGATACAATTTAAAAAAAAGCCCAAAGTTATTGTGATGTTTTATCGAGTAATCTTGAGCTGCAGGCAGCCCATCAGAAACTAAGCATTGTTATAGACCTGGAGGAAACTCCAGAGATGCCAGAGGAACCTGCCAAGGAGCCAGGTGTCACTGGGAATGTTTAGGTCATAGTTTAGCTGACACTCCAGAAGGCTGTGCCACCATTCCATGAGATCTGCAAAGACTGGAGAGTTGGACAGAGGGGAACCTCATGAAATTCAACAAGTGTAGAGACAAATGGTATTCTGGGATGCATGAAGAAGAGTGTGGTAATCAGGTCAAGGCAAGTTTTTTTTTTCCTCTACTCTAGTCTATTGAGGCCACATCTGGAGTATAGACTTTAAAAAGCTTTTGTGCTTCTGATGAACACATGGGTTAGACTCATTGGAGGATGCAAGAGAGATTTTTATCACTTAAACACAGGTCTAAGCCCACTTTGAATTAAAGATATCTTTCTACCTCCTCACATGGTTTCCTTCAGAAATTCTGTTCAGGATTGGGCTGAGGGCCACCACACTTTGTAAGGTGAGAAGCCAGGTGTGTTGCGTGAACTGACACAGCTTCTGAGCAGAACTCCACTGCTTGCTAGATGAAAAGAGCATGTCAGAACATAGTTACTCTTTTTTGTCTCCATCTCTCTTACACCATGCTGTTCTGTTGCCCCATAGTTGAATGCTCTGTGATGTACATAAATAAATGTCTTCAAAAATGGAGACTCGGGCTTCTCTATTCTGCCACTTGAAATACAATTAGGGTGTATTTTTCCTCCTCTGCCACATGCAGGCTTTGCCTAATCATAGTCCAATATTTACCATGCAAGATGCACTTTGTACTTCCTCAACTATGGAAGCTAATCAAGAAACTGCAAACACTAAGTTAACTGTATTTCCATGAACTGCCAATAGGAACCAAAGCAACCTTTTTGTTATCATTTGCTTCCACTTTTGTGAAGTAAATGATAAGTGGGTGTGTCCATTTTGTTTTGGATTTATATGTACAGCATAAAAGGTAACAATAAGATTAAAAAGAAGTTGGAGCACATAGAATATTCGTGAGCCTGGGACTTGATTTCTAATCTATTAACAGATCCTGCCAATTTGAACTAAGCACATTATAAGCCACTCAATGGAAGATGGCCTCCTATTAGGAACTAGTCTATGATACCAGAGCTACAGCCTCTGTTTAGTCACAAAGTGACTACATTTGAAGGGTCCTGATGGTCAAAAGGTGAGGGAAATTTTTGTAGTGCCCAGAGAGATGTTTTTACTACCTCTACATCATCCATCCTCTGCGTTAAGGTTTTTAGTATTGTGGTTATCAGGGACTGAGACATCAGCATCTGTAGCTCCTTTCCTCCCTCTTTCTGCTAGTTCTCTGCTGAAAAAAAATACAGAGCTTTATTTATGCTGGCTTAGTAAGAATATATTTTCAGATGTAAAAGAAAGAAATGCAAGATCTGTGTAAGCTGTACCTGAGAGCTAGCACAGAATAGAAAATGGCCTTAATATTTTTTTTTCAAAGTAAACACATATATTTTCAAATAAAGGGAAAAAAGCCATAATTCTGACTCAACTTTTTTTCTTAAACTGATATAATTTCAGTTATCCTCATATGGAGGGAAAGAATCAGGGAAAGTAAGTAGGATAAACACAGATTCAGCGACAGAAAAGAATAATTTCATTTACCATACATGTTCCTTATCAAGGTTTTCATATTCTCTGTTTGAAGGTTCATGTGGCCCCAATTTCACATCCTTCATTTCAATGATACTGGAGTATTTTCTTCTTTTTTTTTTTCCCCAAGAGATGCTATCACTTTTCTATATGCTTTTAAACATATGTTGTTTAATACTTACTAGAATATTTTTGGACCAGCTAAGAATCAGTCATATCCTTTTATCAGAAAAGTCTATTTTAGAAAGATTACCTTGTTCTAAGGTCACTAAAATGAAAGCAAGAGCCCTTGCACATTAGACCTTTTTTTTTTCTTTTTTTCCAAAAGATTTCCATTTTCTTCTCTAGATCCACCACTTTTCTTGCTAGTTATATTATGAAAAGCTGTGCTTATAGCAGACCTATTGTAGAGTGAAAAGAGAAAATGCTTTGCTACAAGGCAGTAGCTAATTCACTATTCTTCAGGGACTGATATTCATCTATCCTTCAATAAAAGCTAATGGTTAAATAGACCCAATGCACTCAGCTAATCTAGGAAGAGGCTGATGGCTGGGGGTTGGGATTCAAAGTTCATGCCGAAGTGCTATTCCTGAAGACAAAGATACTCTTACCTTTTGCCTTAGAAAAAGATGACAATGCTACAAAAAATGATCAGATGGCTTTTGTTCTCAAATACATGGTTTTATGAAAAAGGACCTATTGCATCTCAAAAAGTTGTATTTATTGATTTTTAAACATGCATTACTTCTATAATTTCTTATTTTTAAGGGGTGTGAATATTTAAACAGAGGAATTACATTTTAAATAACCTTCTGTCTAGTCTTTTGCTTCCTGAATTCCAACACCCTTAAGAAAATAGAATGATTTTTTTTTTTCATGAAAAGCAATTTTAGCAAAGCACTCCCAGAAGGAAGGGGGATGACAACACCACGTTTCCCTCTGTATAACTACAATTCCAGTTAAAGGTACTGCTGTGCTGTGCATATCAAACAGTCCTGTGCAAGAATGAAAGCTCACTTGAGAAATCAACAATGAAAAACAAAAGCCCACAACTAACACAACAGACTACACCAGGGCAGAGCAAATTTTTATAAGGTTATGACTTAAAATAAAATATATAGCAAATCACATGGTTTCTGGACATTTGCTGCAACTGTGTGTGAGTACAAATACATCACTGATTCTTTTAATAGATAACCTAAAAGTATTGTGTCTGTACTGCAGGACATTTAACTTAGCTATATAGTGTATGAGCCTGAAAACAAAATGACCTTAATATATAGATGTATTATTTAACTGTAGGACCTTTGGTCATAAAGATCTAATTCTGGTCCCCCCAAAAACAGCAGCAAAGCTCTGCTGACTTCACCAGAAACAGGGTGGAATAGTAATTAGGAGCAGAGCTGAAACTGCTGGCTTCTGTCCTTATTTCAGGACCTTCTTTCTCACAGTGCAGGGGATGAAACAGCATATACTGTAACAAAATGTCACACCTCTGCATGCAAGCTGATCACTGGCACAACAGCTGTGTTTGCTCAAAAACACAGGGCCAAGCTTGGATAGATGCCTTGTGAGAGGCCTTGAAGATTTGTATCTTTCCACAAACTCAATACTGCCAATATTTTTTCTCTTCCTGCATCTATCTCCTCATTTATCAGTTAGAGAAATATACATACATACGCATATCTTTTATTTCGGGGCTTTGTGCACTTTTGCAGTCCTGATACTTTAATCCCTCTTTTAAAGGATATTTGTTATCTTTCTATTTGAGGCTAGACCACATCCCTCTTGGTCCAGAGAGAAGTACTACAGTGCCATGACAGCAAATCTTCTTTCCCTTCAGCATGCAGCACTGGGGAAATCTGGGGACAAATACAATCTTGCAATAATCTGAAAACCATCTGTTTTCCTCAGGAAAGGGGAATCCCTGTGTACTGCATATTGTCACCAAGTGGGTTGAGGTTTTCATGGGTTTAGGGATGGGATACAGGCACTTAACAGACCTCCTATAAATGTTTTGT
>JAOEGS010017949.1:0-20176 GCA_025447755.1 Corythornis vintsioides | reverse complement strand
TCACCAAGTGGGTTGAGGTTTTCATGGGTTTAGGGATGGGATACAGGCACTTAACAGACCTCCTATAAATGTTTTGTCCTTGTTACTGTAGAACTGATGTCATAGTAGTTCAGCAGTTCAAAGTAGTAAGTACTGGTAAAGTACCTGAGATAATGCACCAAACTGATGGAAATGGTTAAAAAATTGCAATTTTAATGAGCTGCCTATAGCTTTTAGATTATTATGTGAACTCATGGCAGCTGCTCCATATATGAAAACAGAAGTTTGTTCTGATATCTAAGATAAATTTGCTATATATTACTGCTTTCATCTGAAAGCTATCTCAGCATCTCTTTATAATAAGGGTCAAGGTCTGTTAACACAATAATTTGAGTGCTATTTATTTTTACACTCTTCTATACAATTAATTAGGAAAGACATACATTTTACACTCATAAATAGGTCAAACATAGTTTCAGACATAAAACTGGTCCAGAATAAAACTTCCTATTATATTTTTGTAATAAGGTAGGCAAGCTTTTGTTCACAGCTACTGAAGTTTGATGTAAACAGCATTGGCTGAGCAGGTCCCAGAGAGCAGGATACCTCAGGGAGTAGGGCTACCATGACAGGCACTCACTAGCCAGTGTAGACCAGTTATGCTACTGCTAAAAGTGCAGATGGGACCTGTCTGTTTCTACTGCCATCTCTTGAAAAGTAAGTCTAACAGGTATAGTAACTCAGTGGTGCTGGTACCTGGACACTGCCAATGCTGGTTGTGTAAGGTGAGGCCTTATGTCTAAGTTCCGTGGGATTTACATTCTTGATGCCCTCAGCTCTGGCAGGGTGATAAATCAGGAAATGAAGAGTGAATTCATTACAGCCCGTCTCTCATATTGTCATTGCAGGCACACAGACACGTTTCTAACTAACCCTATCATTGAAAAGCTCCTTCACTTATTTCTTCCTCATTGCACATTACATTTCAAACAGCTCTTTAGTACACTGTAATCATCCATTGTGTTACAGCTTTCTTAGCGAGTGTTGTTCTGACAAAGACTGTAGTAGGAGGTACTGTCACACCCAGCACGGGAAGTATGGAGAGCCTCACTTTCTGCTTCAACCTGCTAAAAAAGACTTGTCTCTCAATCTTTCCAACAGAGAGTTTTCAAAGGTGTTAAAAGTGAACGATCTTCCCCTTCTGTTTGTGAACATTCAGCAAGTCACATCCTTCAAATCTGCTGCTGAGACAGACTTGTTTAAAGAGTAATCACCGAGGGCTGTGATTGATCTGTATCACTCAGCAATTTATGTGTACGTGCCATTTCATTTTCTCAGAGTGTCATTTTTTGCTAAATTTAAGCAACTCTGAAGAATTAAAATAGTTGGAGGGTTCTCTGACTGTCTTCTCAATCAATTATACTGAGTGATTACAAGTGGAAAGGCCCGAGCCATTCAAATGTACTGTTTTACACCGAAGAAACGCTACAAAATGCAGATGAGGTATTTGATATAAGACAAAGGGATCACAATCATTGTGAAAAAACAGAACCAGGAGTACAAATGGTCAATATATGAGGAGAATACCTGGTGGAAAAAATTACTTCTCTCCATAAATACATATTACATTTCTTTTTGCCTCTTCTGCTTTTGTAGAAACTGCCTTCTCTGCTTTTTAAATGTCATCCATATTTATCAGACTGCATGGTTCTTGACATTTAGGAATATTTTTTCATCAAACTGTAACTGAAACTTTGACAAAGGGTACTAATTATCAAGGGACAGGATTTTTTTTTTTTTTCAATTTCCCCCCCTATTTTAAGGAGAAGCAAAATATAGAGAAAGTGTGAATTATCAGCTACTTGTAATGTTCCTGAAGCAGTTTATCTTCCTTTACTGTTGTAACATAGCTAGAAATAAGAACTTAAATGTTTGCTGAAGCATGTACAAAATGCAGTAGGAGTTGAATAACTGGATTTTAAATGACAGAGAAGTCATTAGGCTACTTACTGAAGTAAAAAGAATTACCACCTGTTACAGATACATACAATCTTTATTGAAGGAAATTTTATGAATATTTTTAAGTGTAAATACTGATTACACACCAATGATGTTTTCATCAACTGTGGGAGGTATATATTGTACACCATCATACTATAGCAACTAAAAAATTAAAGCATGAAAAATTGAGAAAATACTCTGTTAATAAACAGAAGGCTGCATTTTTAAAGAAGGTCATGTACACTGTGATGTTTGTCAACAAAAGTTGTTCGTGTTGGAAATTATCTGTTTTCTTGTCCTTAATGGAATAAAGCTATAGTGGACACTCATCAGAAAATAATGAATGTTTTTCACAATTCCCTTTCATGATCCTCCAAATGAAGCCTAATCTAAGTGTATAGATAGACATCTGAAATCTTTTATTCATCTATTTTCAGTTGCCTAGCAATGGCACAACTGCAAAGGAAAGAACAGTATGTGGTGTCCAATACATTTTTGTTGTTGCTGTTATCAATACTCATGTCTGTATAGTTTTTGATAATGATGCCATCACATAAAATTATTTTATTTCCTTGATTTGTCAAATTCCAGTCACTTAACTTGAAGTAAGATTTTTACTTAAGGAAGAAATAGAAGATATTCCCATTGAAAAATCAATTTAAATTTTGTTACAATATCAAAGCCTGCTTTGAATACATGTTCCATGAACTCAGCTGTGCTAATAGCAATGCTTAGGTCAAGACCATCTGAACCAATTTTATAAAACTTCAAGACTAACCCAACTTTTATGTCTGACTTAGCCTTCTTTTAATGTCATTAATTGCAAATTCACACGTTGTCTTCACCTGCTGTTTATTTAACCATAGTTTCTAAGTAAAGAATAAGGCCAGTCCTACTAAGACCTCGGGGGAGCCCAGTGCTAAGTAGTTATCTGTGCCAGCAGAAAAGAAATATACACTTAGGTATTCCTAAGATTCAGCATTTTCTATATAGTGAGCTTTACTGCTTGTCACTCCTTTCTATCTTGTGCATAATCCTTACTAATGTTTTCATGTTACATTTTTAAATCATCATATATTTATGACACAGAAAGGAAAGGAAGTAAGTATAGCACTATCCCTGCAAAGAATGCACAGCAGCCTGGCTTTGCATATGAATTTACAACATTTTTTTCCTCCCTGAGAAAAAATGCATCACTGACCTAATGCAAATAAACAAAAACCAGAAACAAAACCCCCTCTCCTCCTTCTCTTTTTTTTCACAGGCTACTAAAACCAAAAGCATTCTTTTATATAGCATCCCTCTTATAGATTAGTGTTTCCCATTTGAACATTGATTTATGTCTTATAGCGCCACATAAATTTGGTGCTCTTTTTCTTTTTGTTTATCCCCCTCAACAACAACTCAGAAACTTTCTAGACCTCAGTGCATCAAGGTGAAATAGAAAATCCTTAAATGATGCAAAAGGAAGTAGTACTATGAAGGACATGCTTCTTCTGGGCTCTGCTCTTTTCAGTTAATGGGTTTCAAGTGTTGTGGAATGTGTGACAAAACAAATAGTGATTCAGTACAGAATGAATAGCTCACTGATGCCATTTTCAATGGCAGTGAATGGCTCACTATGCCACTTTCCCCATGGGGTGGTGGTGGAAAGGATAATCTGATCATTCCTCCCTCACAGAAAATGTCATTGTACTTCTTGAAGTTTTCTAGTGAGTAAAAAACTAATCAATTGTCCCTTCTCCTCTCAACAGTGTAGTACTCCAGTGTATAACTGTTAGATATTTTCTTGTCAATTATTTAAGTGACGACTAAAGATTTGCACTGCTGTGTCAGGTCCTGAAGATACACATATTTTGACAGGATTTGGTTCACTTGTGTTGTGTCCATGTGTATAGATGGATAATTTAATAGCAGACCAAAACAGAAGACTATTGAAGTTACACAGATGAAGAGATTAACCCAGTTTCCTGTATGGAGGACAGTTCTTAAGGGTTTCCAAGAGGAAAGTTCTCAATGTATGGTCAAAATGCATTTGAGTCTCCAGCCTCTTTAATTTCTGAACAGAGAGACTTCGCCCTCAATGGCTTCAGTGGTTGTGAAAAGTTCACTTCTTCAAGAGAAGCCTATTTAATTTGGAACAGATATTAAGGGTAAAATATTACCTGTGAGCTGATGAATAATCAAATATTTATCCTGATTATGAAAAAAATCTATATTTTACTTATTCTGTGGTAGAACTCCCAAGTAAGGTCAGTTAACCTGAGCTGGTACAAATGCTGTAGAATCAGATGTGTCAGCTAAAACAGACATCTTATGTAGTTTCTCTGATCACCTACTTTTTAACATTATTTCTGTCAAGCAGAGCACAGAAATTTCATGATGGAGGATAAAGAGCCTTAAGAAAATACAACATTTGAGGGATCATGTAAATAGGAGAAAAGAGAGAACTAAGTAGGACTAAAATGTAACAGACCCCCTGTGAGAAATTATTGCCTGGCAATTTAGAGTCATTTCCATTTTTAAGTAGTCCTTGTGAGGAAGAGCAAGAGTCGTTTTCAATCTAACACTTGAATATTGAACTAATGCAGAAATGGCAAACTTTGCAGTGGCTTTGGCAGAGATTCAAGTATTTTTTCCAGAGAGACCTTTTTCTACTCCATATTTAAACTACATTTGTCTTTGAACTGCTTGAGTCTATTTTAAGGTAAACTAAGATCTCATTTAGCCTTGTGATATTTTCAAGCTTCACCAAGAAGCAGTGACAGTATGAAGAGATCAAAATTATTACACTCTAGTGAACAACAGCTCTGGGGAAAAGGACTTAGGTAAATAGACGCATGACATTAAAGCCAGTGCTTTAACAACACATACACCTGACACTTTGGCCTACCTGCCATTTTAAAATGCTCCTGTATCTCCTTTATAAAGCACCCGAGTATGCCCGAGGAGTGTATGGAGGTACTGGGGGAGTCATCTGCCATAAACTGACTGTCTGGCAGAAGAAAGGAGTGATTTGTACCCCTGTGCCTCTGAGTAACCTCCTCTGGAGTCAGCCGGTTGCTCCCACACTGAAGACAACTTGGCACAGGCCTCTTCTGGTATCCTGGTTGCAATCCTAAGCAATTTTGTGAAGTTTGGCACAAAAGAAGGTAAAAAGAAGCTTTTATGGAGATTTCCAGTATTTCCAAATCCATTTCAAAAGCATAATGAAATAGCTTCCTGTTTTATTCCTATTTTTCCAGTTAAAAGGGAAAAACTTTTTATCATCAATGGGAGCTACTGTACCTATTTTGAAGGCAATGGATGGGAATGTAGGGTAATCTTACTGCTGCAGTCAGTGGATGTAAAATCATGCTTCTGTTGCAGGACTGCACCACACAGACACACACAAAAAAAGTATTGAGATGCCCAACCCAGCACAGGCTGAACTGATCAGTTTAGCCTGCAATGAATGCTTATTGAGCTGGTAAGAAGCTACAGATCTAGAGAAGGTAAATTAAAATGATTAAAGAGATGGAGCAGGTGCCTACATAAAGACAAACAAAAGGCTATAACATCTCAATTTAGAGAGGAAAAAACTAAAGGGGGTTATGGTGAAAACATGAGGGTGCTACTAAACAAGATGAAACGGACCAGCATTCAATATAAAATGAACACACTATCATTCAACATTTCCTGCAGTACAAGAACAAGATTATATTCAATGAAACTAGTAGAAAATCAGTAGACCATATAACATCATTAGTTTCATGAAGGGATTCAACAAATTCCTGGTCAAAAATCCATAAACACATACTAAAAGGGGATAGTCATGGGTGTATCGTCTAGAAACACTCATCCAATGATTGTGAATGCTGGGAGACAAGCAACAGACATGGCCAGGGATATATGCTCTTCCTGAATAGATTTTCCCAGTCCCAGACAGAATAGGAGGCTAGACAGACCACTGGTCTGATGCACTGTTTGTTATGTTCATACTGATGAACATGCATACTGTGGTGAAAATGAAGTGCACTTACATAACATTCTGTCACACAGTACTAACATACGGGTTTTTAACAACAGGAAATAAAACTGTGAACTAGAAGTTCAGGTAAAAAAAGTTTGTAATGAATCTCTATGTACCAGCTAAAGAGCAAATATAAAGGACTGACATTTTACAGAGTGTAAGACAAAATACAGCTTGGTGGGCTTCCCCACTGGCTAGGTAAGTTTCAATTGACCTGGTTTCAAAGAGGCTGATCATAAGCCACAGTAAGAATGCTTTTCACCCTAAAAAACCTAAACCCAAATGGTAAATTGATCTTGTCTTTACAAAGGGCACATTACTGATTCCTCTGGTTGCTATCTGCTGAATCATTGCTATGTGTAAAAATCCTGAGGTAAACATTCAAATAGAACCTTCTAGTGCCACCCCTACTGTCTCTGTATGATTGTGAGCAAGACAGTTTTAATGGGTGCATCTTCAGGAGCTCCACATTTGACTCCATTAGTACTGGACTAATTCTTCCTAACATTGATCTAAGTGGTACTGTTGAGAGTTTAGACCATAACTTTTTTTACTCCTCCCTTTCTCCTATTTGCAAAATGGAGTCTCCAAGTCTTGCAGAACTTTTAATGTTATGAGTGTTTGTACAGTGCTCAGAGAAAAGACACCATACAAAGGCAAGATCTTACTGCTTTAATAAAAGTTCAAGGCCTTTTTCTTATTTATTCCAATTTGACCTTTGAAAGGGGTAAATCCTGAACTTTCTACTGTTCCTAAATATAATTCCAGATATTATGATCTAAAACCTTTAATCTCTTTGGTTTACCATTAGTCATCATTAATGCCAAAGTGAATATATACCATCTGATGGAGATATTTGAGAGTTAGAGATTTTAAAAATAATAATGACTAGGAAATAGCCATACTTTAGCATTATTGGACAACAGACCTAAAAAAAAAAAAAGAAGAGGAGGAAAGCCACATACAGAGGAAGAAGCTTTTGTGATGAAAATAAAATTGCTAGCTATTGTTTGGCAGACACAGCCTGGGGAAGATGCCTTCTCACTAATATTCTAACACTGCTGCTCAGTTATATGTCCGAGACTGCTCATTAGCATTCCCAAGCATGCATCAATTTGAAAATGTCTTTCTTTTAACTCATCAATATGGAAACCCCAAAGTACACTTTATTTGTGTAATAGGTTTCTTCAAGATATTCAGAATCAGTTGTGGCTATTCTGGTTATATTCAAGTGACATCCACTCAGAGAAAAAAAAAAGAAACAAAACAAAACAGTTTCTTTTTGATAAATAATAAAAACAAAGAGTTCAAAGAAATAATGTTAGAGACTGATTGCTTTAAGCTGTGAAAAGAAACACATGATGTTCTCAGTTGATATATAGAGAAGTATTGTCATTTTAAGAACACAACATCCTCACATTCTTATAAGAGGATAAATCTCCTCTTATTGACAACAACCCATTTGTTAGCAGATTTCCAGAGTATATCTCATCATGTGATCTGAGAAAAGTTTGTGGATGTGAACAAAATTGTAAAGCATCAGCTAAACCAGTAAATATAAGGGTTCTGTAGCAGGTAAACTGGAGCTGTAATTATCAGAGGCATAAGCTGAACTTCATAAGGCATATTCACAGCATATTACTACCTACTTTGCCTTCACTCAACTGGTTAAAGGCATTTTTTTGTATAGCAGGCAGAATTTGTCCCCTTACATCCCAGATTCCTCTAAAATGGAGCAGCAATGACTAAATACCTTCAGGGCTGTGGCAAGGATTCACTAATTGGGTATAGATTGGTTTTCAAATGGGGTGACTCCACACCTACCCTGGCAAGATGTGAAAAGGTCTACAGATATGAGGAGACTCCTTGTATCTTTCTTTTTTAGGACTTCAGTGCTTTTAATCCAAATCTTCATTTTCATGCTGTCCTTTAGCCTCTTGGGATGTTCTTGTGATACATATTGCACTAACTTTTCAGGGGGAATGTATATATCTATGCAGAAGATCCCATAGACCTGTAGACTATAAGAAGAAGAAGAAAAAACAAGCCAAAAAAGCAGTCCTGTGGAACTTGCATTGCTTGGAAGAGAGCAAAAGAAATCTCAGTGAGTGAACTCTTTGTAGGAAGTTTAAAATGAATGATCTAATCCATTTAAAGCAAATTTATTCTTCTGTATCTCAGTTATTTATTGCATTAAACTTGTTTGTTTAATAGTACAGAATGTAATACTTTTCTTTCTTAGGGGAAAAACTAGTTATTTCCACAGTTTAGCCATATGCAAAACTGTTTCTTCTCAAAGGTTGACACAAGAGGAAATAATTCCTACAGCTTCAGAATTGCACATTTGTACAGTTGTGAATCATTCCTGCCTTTAATACTAGACAGCATGTAAAGTAGATGGACTGGTTTTTGCTCATATTCACTACATATCTGCTTCCTCCTGACAATACAATTTTGGCTTCATAATAAATCCCTGCTGCAAATCATCTTAAGAATTCTTGTTCCACAATTCACCCAAAGCTTTTTGACCTTGCTAACTGCAGGTTTTAGAGTAGGAGTTTGAAATAAATGTCAGTCTTGCTGATGTGGCCTTATTGTTTTCTCCCAAGACAGCTTAATATGTTTAGACCACTGGAAGTAACAATCCTTCACAAATTTCAAGAACCATCATCAGTTTATTTTAATAATGAAAAGCAAAACAGAGTGTGACAACAACTTTTGTCCTGTATGCTAATGAAGCACTAAGATCTGTAATGAAACACTGTTGAATATGGAAGAAGGAACCAGAAGAAATGTATGGTACTAGCAATTTTATTATCCATTAGATTGTTGTTGCTGAGGTTGGTATTAAAAAAACCCCAGTGTACTGTCCTGGTAACAGTGAAGGGAAGTTGTGCTTTTTACTTCACTGCTGACAGACTTTAAAAAATGCAGTGTATACCTAGAGGAGTTGTTTCATCGAAGTCTTGTTAAAGTCAATAGGCATAATCCTCTGACCAATGACAGCAAGAAGGTGCTATAGTAAAGGCTTTATAGCAATTGGATTTGAATGATAATAGGTAAGGATCCTAATATGAACTCAGTACTTTCAAGTCTTTTATTTCCTGTATTAATTAACAGAACAAAATATTAGAGGGGTGGGATAATTTTCTTATTTCTACATCCTTTTATTTTAGATGAAATAAAGGATGTGAGGAGAAAAGTTGGGATCTTGGAAAGACTGTAAGTACCCGCTGTCTTTGTTACTGAAATGTACTACCAGCATCATCAGTTACACTGTCCTACCTGTAGACCATACTCACAGAACAGTCACAGCCATAAATGAATGATGTATAGAATTTTGCTGATGATAAACGAAATAAGTTTATAAGTTCTAGGGATGCTTGTAGAAGAAAAAATCCCTAAAGTTATCACTGTGTATTTTAGAGCATGACATTATGGATAAGAAGTCTTATTTTTAGGAGTTTGTAGGTGTTTCTGATAAAGAGTGAATGCTGGAGGCAGTAAACCTGAAGCAAAGGATGTAAAAAGTCTTCCCTTCATGAGAACTTTCAAGAACCCTCTTTGGTCTTCTCACACTCATACCAATCTCTGGATATGATGCTCAGCAGAGCATCTGAGAATTTACTGGTTCTTTTGAAAGATTTAAGCAATTCTAAATGAGTTAATACCTGCCAAGGAGTCTCGTTCCTTTTTGGAAGCAATTTCATGCGATTCTAAGCTGTGTCACTTGTTAAGTGAAAGTGATTCATGATGCATTGAAATGGAAATTTAAAAGAAATTGTTTCTGAATTTAACACTTATGAGAGCAAATGACCTTAAGTGAGGCATGATGCAAACAGGAGCAAGACTAAGGAAACTGTCCCAGTAAAACCTTGTTATCCCTTTCCTTGAAAACCAAACCTCTATAGGGATTAGCCTTAGGTTTCTCTTGAATAAAGCCAGACAACCCACATTTACCCAGGGTACAGAAAAAGAATCTTTATATTCACTCTTTATGTTCAGTCTTTTTAATAATCTTAAATCTGGTTTGTTTGGGTTTTTTTTTTCTGGTTACATTTGAAGCAGTGAATTCAAAGGCACTGAGTTAGCAGAATTGTTTTTTAAACAGATTTCAATTAAACCATGTAATTTATGACTTTAGAAAAGGTCTACTTGGCTCTACACATAAAGGCAGGCACAGTAAGTGCATTGACATGCAGCTTTTTTTTTTTTTTGTAAGACATATGACAGGCATCCTAAACATCTAATCTGAATGTGTGAACACTTGCTCTGCTTGTCTGACAGTAACTTTCCAGAGACAGAGCTGCACTAGCACCATTTGATCCTGTATAATTCTTGACACTGACTTTACTCTTCACAGTGGTTCTGGATGAGTTTTGGGTGCTTGAATATACTCTTTCCTCATGCCATAGGGAACTGTATCTCAGATCCTGTACAACAAAAGGCAGTTCTGTTTCTGAGCTAGGCTGTCATCACCAGGATGGTCCAAAGAAATAAAAGATCATGATGGTGGTTCAGCATTTTGAATTTTTCCTTGAAGCTTAGAATGTATCTTTATTTTATTTGGAATTACCCAGTGTTTATATATGGCTTTTTTTTCTTTGAATTTGCTGCTACACTGAGCATGTAAAAACACAGCTTTGCTTCTGTGTAAAATAAATGATGACAACATGTAATTTTCTTCTTTGCAGCCCTTGCTATAATTTCCTTGCTTTCAAACAATAGAGTAGTCATTTTTATAAAACCTTCTCCATTAGTCTTGTCACTATCTTATTACTTTCATGTAACTGTTGTATGACTAAACATCCTAATTGTTTGGAGAGGTACAGTTCACAGGTGTTTTGTTCATAAATATTTCCCAATAACATGTTATGGAAATAATTCACTGAAGCACTTCAGTTTCAGTGATCAAAAATAATATCCCCACTGAAAATGTACTCAGTATTTAATTCAAACATTACTACACACTTGGATTCCTCTTGGCAAATGAAGCCTTCTTTTCTAATTAACAGTGCTAATAAGAATATATATAGTTTTGTTTCTCATATTACTGTTTCCATTGTACTAGTAAAATATGACCTAATTTTTCAGGGATAACTATGGCTTCAGGACAGGTTATTTCAGTTGCAAAGCTTGTAGAAGAATTAATATCTTCAGGCAGGCAGCTGCACTATGAGTGCCATTGGCCAAGGACAGCCAGCCATGGACACAGAGCAGAGGAATAAAACATGGAGACAAGGAGCTGGGAGAAGGCTACTCTGGCTAATCAGGGAAGATTTCCTGGAGGCCAAGTGATGCCAGGAAAGGCATCTTCAGACTTCAGCTTGGGACCTGTGTGGAAGCTTAGTCTTAATGCTATTGTCTTTCCTGGTCCTGAAAGACAAATCAGGATACAGCAGGTTCACATTTTAGCAGGTTTCACAGATGAGAATTTTTCTTTTTTTTGTACAGTAGGTTGAGTTAGAAAGCTTTATTGTTGCTATGGTGTTTTTCATCATTGTCTCTGTCAAGAGTTAGGGTTGGGCTGGCTACTAGAAAAAAATTACAGCCACTTTCTATTTACCCCTTCCCTTCCCAAAGAGGAAGAGAAAGGGAATAAGAGAGAGACTTACAATCTGGGGAAAAACAAAAAAAAACAACAACAAAAAAAACCACAAACAAACAAACAAAAAAAAAACAAAAAAAAGAAGCTAAACCAGTTTTAATGAAAATATTAATAATAAAATTGAATATATACAAATATATGCAAAACCAGTATCACACCTAACCGCCCTGATGGCAATTACATCACTGTCACTTCTGATGCTATGGAGCAGGCACTGGGGAAGTCACAGACTGGACTCAGCAGCAGATAAGAACTGGATTCAGGAGCTGGATTCTGTAATGGATTCTGGAACACATGGGTCACAGGCAGAATAGTAGAGTCATCCTTGGATTCTGGCCATTGAAGAAGAGAGCTTGACCCTCCTGATCCTGCAGATTGATACCAAATATGATGTATATGGGCTGGAATCCTTCACTGGCCAGTTTGGGGTCACCTGTCCTGTCCACTCCTCCCTGCAGGTGCATCCTTTTAACTTCTGCCAACCCCAGCATAGTACACAAGATTTAGCAATGACCATGGTCTTCACAGGACCAAGTACAATCAAGAGCCTTTTTTGCACACCAGTCTTTGGTAATAACTGTAAACATCCAGCGTTATCACTGCTGGCAGCAAACACTTTGTATGTTGTTAGCTTCAGAAGTGCAGTTAGAAGAGACTGAGATGGAAAGCAAAATCACTGAACAGAATTAGTTCTGTTCTAATTCAAGCCAGGACACTCTATCTTCTCTCTGGTGCCTCCCTCTCTTCTTTTCTTCCTTTTTTTTAGCATCATTATATTTCCTTGTTTTCATCAAACCACACGATACTATTTAACCACACTTGTCATTCCTAATAGGCTGCTATACATAATCATATTTTCATGATGTAAAAGTGGGACACTGCAGTGTCCAATAAAAAGATGCTAGACTAAATGACCCTTGTTGATATAATATTCCTTTGTTGTCAAGAGAAGCAGACAAGCACTATTGCTTCTTTCAAGTGCAAGGATAGGAGTCCTTAGCCTAAAGAAAATGGATTGATAGAACAAAATTGGTTTGATTTATTCTTGCTTAGTCATAGATTGTCTTGCTTTCAGTATGCCTGCAATAACAAAACAGTCTTACAGTTTGGAAGGCTGCACAATGAATGATTCTCTAACAAGAAAAGCAACCCGTTCAATTTAAAAACATATAACAATGCTTTAAATACTCAAGAAAAATGTCAATAGTTTTCCAGCTTGGTTACTAATTTTAGAAATAATGATATGGGCAGTTAGTAATTATGGCCTTTAAATTTTCTTCCACAGGTATGTTTTTATCCCTTTTTTTTTTTTTTTTTTTTTTTACCAAAGCCTATGTGATTCAAGTGCACTGCAGATAAAGATAAACTTTCTCCATGGACTTCTATTCTAGCCCTGGTGTGGAGGGGTACAATAATATTTCATTTCATGCTACAGCTACATGAACATTACCTAAATTTGCCAAGTCCATAATTATCAGTTGGGGATGTTAATTCAAAGACCTATAGGCATTTCCCAGAGCAATAAGGTTCTTTTAAAAATATGGCTGGAACTTCAGTGTATTCAGAGCATATCTTCAAGACTGCATACTACCAAAGTATTTCTCTTAAAAGTCCACATCTAATTAAAGAGTATTTGTTGTTAGAAAAATACTTATAGTCACCATTGTTTTACTGAAAAATTGACTCCATACAGCTTCTATGACTCCGTACCACTACTTAATGGGAGGGTGTGGAAAAGGCTCAGGTAGATTTTTTGGAGCTACATGATGAAAAGGAGAGAAGGAATGGATACAAACTGCAGCAAATGAAATTGTGGCTAAATATAAGGAAAAAAATTTCAAAGTAAGATCAGTCAAACACTGAGAGATATTGCCCAGATAGATGATAGAATGTGCATCCCTGGAGATACTCTAACTCAGATGGGACAAGAGCCAGATAATAACCTAATTTACTTTTAAAGTTGGCTTTCTCCAAGTGGGATGTTGGATAAGACTGGACTTCTGTCCAGAAGCCCTTTCCACCCCAACCTGGTTTATAATTGTATGACTTCCTCCACTCAAGGGCTTAATCCCCAGAAGATGTGAGATGCACATATGATTTCTGAATAATATTGCATGCTAAGAGATTCAACAGTATAGGTATACATGGTTCATAACTGTATACTATTTAGTCTTCAAACTATATCCTCAAATTCTCCGTCCAAACCCCAAATCTCTACCCCAAAATAAAGGTATTTTTAAGGTTGTTGGTTTTGGTTTGGTTTTTTCATACTGCCATCTGAAAAAAAAAATGAATGTAACATGATAATGAGTCCATTGCTATGGAAATGGTCATCTTATTATTTAATCAGGCCAGCATCTAAGCATTTCATGAACTGCAGGTTGAAATTCAATAAGCAATTCATGAGTCTCTGAGTTGAGAAAATTTAAAGGAAAGAAAAAGAAGAAAGAAACCCCTTCCCAAAGGAGTTGGCGAACACTCTGTCAATGATGAATTCTACCTAATTTACTTTAAAGAAATTAAAAGATACTCGGTTCTTTAACTAATTCAGTGTTCATTTATAGAAAGAGTTGGGTGCCAGTGGTACATTATGCTAAGCACCGTATAAATCATAGCAAAAGGAGAGAAAACCAGTGGCTTAGAGAAATAAACTACAAAAAGCGCTTGTGTAGGTAGTTAGTTGAAAACTGGGAGCATTGTAAACAAGCCAGAAATTTTCTTCCACAAAGGGATAGGGATCAATGCATTGAAATAAAGCTGCCTCAAGCTCCAGGAGCTTTTGTATTCATGCCAAAGATTTTTATTTTTGTCATCCTTAAATTCCTGACACCAAGGCCAGGAAAAGTGCCCTGTATTGCTTTCCCTGTAAGATGTCTGTCAGGTTGTGTAGTTAGGTATGCAATCACACATGCACAGCACACACACAAAACATATGCTCACATGTGCATTATGGGAACCTGCAAAGCATTCAAGATTCCACATTCACCTTAAAAATACCTTGTAGTCACGATTCTAAGAAAAAGACTATTATTCTAATGTTTCCGCAGGGTGATCTTGGTAAGGTTATTAAACAGTTGTAATTAGCTGGAGCTTAAAATAAGCAAACGGGGGAAGAAAATTTGCACTGCAGTTTAGTTTGATGTGCAGAATAAGCCCAGACAGCTACAGCATCCTGATTTGGAGAAGAGTGATACTGATTTCACAGGGAACAAAAATGCTGTGCCTGCCCTTCCTCACCATCTTTTATTTCCTATTCTCTCACCCAGTCAAGTTAAATGGAAAAGGAAGATGGATGAAGAGGGTAGGTGGAGAAAATACTGCTGGAGCAAATGGTGCAGCTCAAATTCTCATTTTCTATCCCTGCCTTTTGACTGAGATGTGCATGGTTTTCTTCCCCCCACCCCCCTCCAAAAAAGTAATCTTTTTAGAGCACCTGATTGCTTTGCTCTTAAGTTGTATCATTCTTTTTTTCTGACTGCTTTCGTCTACCTTTCTTATATGAACCATAAGTATGATTCCATCATTTTATCAGGCACAAAGAGCTTCTAGTGATACTTTACCAAGACATAAAACCCTATAAAAGCCAAAATGCATTTTCCATATTATGATTGTAACCTCAATAACAGCAAAAGTACAATATTGTTAAATAGAATTTCAAGAATGATATTTTCTTCCCCACATCATTCTATAACTATTCTTGCTCCAGGAGCATGTGGAACTTTGGAACATGTGTTTTCCTGAATAAGGATGCAAAACAGGTACTTTGTATAAAATGAAAAATATATATTAAATGGAAAAATATTTTGTTTCCTTCAGTTGCTTTTCTGTCTAAGAAAATCATGTTGACAAAAGATGGAAGTCAGGAAATGCTTACTCTTTATTTGTGGTTTAACAGAAGGTAGAGATGATCCAGTATGATCCTTGTTGCCTTACTGATCACCAGTATATGTAAGTGCATTAGCTACTAATAATTGCAGGAACTCTGAAGGGTATCTGATAATTTGTCTGGGAAATAGCCACTGTAACTACCAATGAGACCTCATTTTTATGTTTTTATGTTATCTCCATAGTGAGAGTGTTTCAGCTGACTCAGGTGAGATAAAAATCCAGCTGCTCATCAAGATCTTTACTTACATCTTCATGGCCATGTAGGTGGTTATTGGGAGGCTGATAAAAGGCCAGTACAGATTACAACCTGCAGTGAAGACCCTGGGGAATAGCAGTGTTATTCAAAGTGTAGGACGTTATAGGTATGATCTGCTGTGGGTCAGGGAAACCCACAAACCAGCTGAAAAATAGAGACAAATTCAGGGAGGCCATAAGAATATCCCATCTAGAAAGATCCAGGACTGTAAATACAAAGAATCTCCTCAAAGGAAGTTTTGACTCAACCCCTTGGTATGAAGATACAAATAAATGGGAATTAATGTAGAGCAAAATGTGAAGAACTGAAGAGAATTTTTGTCCTACCAAGAGTATCTTTAGTGCCAAAAGCAAAGGGCAGACCTCTTCATGACTGGACTGAGAACTGCACTTAGAAGCTCTGATAGAGCCCATTTAGAGCAGAAGATGGAAGTGCCTGTGCCAAGTATGATTGTTTCACATCCTCATCAAGAAGTCAGTGCAGGTGACTTTCCCTGCAAGAAACATCTAGCAGAAAACTGTTTAGCAGGGACATGCTTTGGCAGGGTTGTTGAAGTTCTGTATATACACATTTCTGATTTTTTTTTTTGCCTCCCAATTTAAAATATTTTCACTGCAATAAATGTAATCAGTTGGGTTGGTTTTTTATATTTAGCCAGATTTTAAAAAATACGTTATACAGAGAATGCACCTGAGTGCAAGGTTATTATCTAACTCAAAGTGCAAGATGTAGTTGCTAAATAATTGACTACAACAATAGGCAGCTTTTTTGAAACAAGATAAAAAACATATTTATGAACAGAAAAAAGGATATTGTAGTGAGATGTGTGATTCACCCCTAAGTTGGGATGACAAACATAAGCTTAAAAGGTTCTTACTCAAGAGATCTGACCAGGTAAAGATTTTTATTTTTATGGGTGGACCCGTGAGCCTGTTTTGCAGTTCCACTGAATTCATTGGTCTGACTGAAGCTTCAGGATCTAAATTTGACAAAATCTAAGAAAAAAACCAACCAACCAAACAGGAAAGCTAGAAAATTCAATAAATAATTTCAGAATTACTTATTATTCAGAGGTTAATAGGAACATGTCCAGCATGGTAGAAGATATCAGATTTAAAAGAAGCACTGGCTGGGCTTCAACAGATGGGATGCTCTGCCTGAACACTGCTGGCTGAGAGATCATGTAATAGGAGGGGAAACAAGATGTGTGCATGAGTGCTGCTCTTCTGAACCTTAAAAGTGATGATGAAGTAAATGTCAATCACTTACACAAAAAGCTGTAACCATTTTCCTTATCATAGTCACAAAAAAAAAAATGTGGAAACTTCAAGTTTTGCAATCTCCAAGTCCAACCTTATTATACAGGGACTGTCACACTGAATAAATCAGAACTGTTTAAAATCCTGTGGGCTGTTCGCACAACTCCAGCCACCTGGTTTTGGTTCTGGTGCCTTTCTGTGACTTGCTGTAAACACAGCATTCCCAAGGTCAGCAGCTGTAAGATTTGGTGGCGTGGCTGTCCTCAGTTACATGCAGCCATAGTCAGATTACATCACTGCTCACACAGTGGCCTTGTAGGCTTTCAATGAATAAATGTTCTCTGCAGATAGCAGCTCCACATTCTGGGACACTGCATCTATAAAACAGTCACTTATTCTAAGCTTACTTTTATGTATGAATATATAATCAAGGAAAGGAAGAAGAACAGTGATGCAGTTTAAAAGCTGCAGCAACACAATCTGAGCCACAGGCAGTGGAAAGGCAGCCTTTCCATCTACATTCCTGAAGGCTTCATTCTAAACTGATAACCTAGGAGAGGGATGGAGCACTGTGTTAAATGCACTGCCTAGAAGTAGGGCAGAATCCACTTAGTCTTTAACAAGTTAATTCCTGTCACTGGAATTAACTCTGCAGCAAAAATAGACTTTTAGGCTGTGTTTTCACAGAAGAGCTGACACAAGAGAGTGGTGATAGCACTGACCATGTCTCCAGCAGAACAGAACAATTGTGCAACAATTTCCTAACCAACTCAAGTTAAAAACACCATCACACTTAAAAAAAATGTTTTTATATGTAATTCTACAAATACCTGAGTTCCATTATAACCTTTGTAAACCTGGAGTAAAAAAGAAGCAAGGACCAACCTACACAAACATTTTTGTTTGTAGAACATCAGATTTCACTCATTTGTGATACCTGATGTTTTATGACCTGAACATGGACTCCACCAGCTCTTTGTGTTGCTCCAAAGGCAGAGGGCACCATCTAGAAGATCCTGGTGACAATATACATGATCCTTTCTTTCTTTCTTAAGCATCAGCTGAGCTCATATCTCACCTGAAACAGTCAGTGAAACTCTTTGTAGATAGTCTGAAGCCATCAAAAAGAGATCTCAAGGGTGTGCTAATTAAAGTGGCCTTTTCCAGCTTAACAGTTTAGCATCTAGGAGATCTAAAGAGGAGGGTTCTATCAGTAAAATAGTTATAACATGCAAAGTCTGGAAATGTGGAAGTAAACCAGGAAGTACAATTATGCCTAGCCTAAGAATTCCATAGGAAATGTTAAAGATTAAGTACTACTGGCATATGCTCCACCAATGCCTTTATTGCCATGCCAAAATATCTAACCAATCTTTTTCTTGTTCATTCTGATCTGGTATGAGTGTTGGGTCCCAGTGCATATGTTATGGGCTTTACTGGCACTGTAAGGCTGGCAGGTGGATTCAGTCAGTTTCATAAGCACTATCTTTCTGACTCCAGAGCATCTGTATACTGTGGGCAGACTGTTCAAAGAACATGTAAACTACTTATGCATCCAAACGGGAAGTACGATCCATGCCAGTTTAGCATGTGGTTTGTGAAATGCAAATTAAAATAAAAAGTTTGAAGATGGGCTTCTGGTTCTGAAGCATCCTGGTGAATGCAAAGATACCTGAAAGGGACCCCTTTGTCAGTAGATCCAGTGATCTTTTTATCTACTCCTGAAGGTTGCATAGAGCTCTGCTTTCCTGGGCAGGCTGTTCTAGCTCCTTGCCAGTCTATTCCTCATCTGTTTGGCCTTTTTATTAACAGAAAATGTTAATGTATTGCTAGTGCCATTAATTAATGGATGTAACAGGGAAAATTAGGCCCTGCTTTGTTGATAAAAAAATATTCTGCAAAATCTACTCTTGGTCATTTCTTGTCATATTTCACCTATATTCTTTTACTCCTAATGATTCTAATGAGCTTTCCTTCAACATTTGTTCTAATATCTCATATGCAGACAAAACAGCAAGTTTGCACATGCCTAAATTGCATTTATTCCCTGTTGAACATATCACTACCACTTTTTCTATTCTCCAAACATAGTAACACTTCTTACTGAAAAGACTTGCTAAAAATACACACTATCAAATTTGTAAGCTCATATGGTATTTCTATCAGAATTGGTGGAAAGCATCTATATCCTTTTTTTTTAATTACCCTCTAGCTTTGCCCTACTAGTTTATATCACAGTCCTATTTTGAAAAGTAAAAATTCTGGGCACCACCAAAGGCATCATGCCAAAGCTCTTATTTTCTTCCTACTGTAAGGAACCCTGGGTATTTCTGTTCTCTTTTTACTTGTATTGCTGAAGAACCTTTTATTATTTTAATACATTTCTCTAATAGTTTCTTGTCCCTGCACTTCAATGTCCTTCATGAAGTAGCCATCCAGCCAGCAGGCCTGCAGCCTGCAGGTTTTTTAATGCCTATGTTTTGTGGAATATAAATTCTAGGTAGTTCTACATCCATTAACTAGAAGGAATTAAAATCTTCCTTACAATGCAAGTCCTCAGGTACTCAGCCTGATGCTCAATACTGAGATATTTCTTCATTTTATCAAAGTTTACCCAAGTTTGTCCTTTTGAAAAAGAATATATTTTAAAATAAAATTTTCTTTATCTTTCCATGCATTTATAAAATCTGTGATTACAAAATGAATCATGTCTTTATCATGCAACCAAAAATTATTTTCCACAGGCAGTATTTCTATGACAGCCTTATTGCTTACCAGTGCCAGCTCTCAAAACA
Organism: Corythornis vintsioides; assembly: GCA_025447755.1. NCBI lineage: Eukaryota > Metazoa > Chordata > Aves > Coraciiformes > Alcedinidae > Corythornis > Corythornis vintsioides. The sequence continues at coordinate 378 of JAOEGS010017949.1, read as the reverse complement.
CCTTCTCTTGATTCATGGACATTTTGAGCAATAAAATCAAGGAATCTTTAATAACAGATCATCTTTGTTCAGAAAGGTTTGGCATTGCAAATCATTGGCTTGCTAGTAGTTCAGCAGTGTGCTTTAATATTGAGGGGAGCTGTAAAATAAGAGGAATGACTCAGCTATCAGATTTAGGAACTCCTCTATTTTCTAGGTCATTTCCTGGAGCTTTTTATTTCTAATAGTATACTGCATTTTGTTGTCAGAAAGAGAATGAACAAGATTTATTTTTTTTTTTATATGCACTTATTAAAATGCTTAAAGTTAGTGTTTTGAGAGCGTTATAACTACTTCATCTTTTCAGTACCAAACTGGAATCTCCCCTTTTTGTGAGAG